>VXBR01005529.1:1533746-1545022 GCA_013400215.1 Cisticola juncidis
CCTTTCCCTTTCCTTTCCCTTTCCTTTCCCTTTCCTTTCCCTTTCCTTTCCCTTTCCTTTCCCTTTCCTTTCCCTTTCCTTTCCTTTCATTAAAAGAAATTAAAATTTAAAAGAATCTTGTAATAAAAATATTAATTAATAATATGACTATTTTATCTTATGCTCTGTCAAGGAGATGATTAGCTGACATTTCCCATGAGGTCAAATCTATGTTGTTGCTTCTTTCTTGCTTTTAGAAATGGCTACTTTCTGCAAAAAAAAATGGTGTTCTCAGCACTAATCCTTTTGGTTTAGAGTATGGAAATAACAGAACTTGCAGAACTGAACTTAGGGTATGGAACTTGAACTCGAAAGTATGGGGAAAATAAAATAATTAAAATTTCACAGGAGCAGTACCTTAATTTAGCACTAATTTTGCTTGGCCAGCTGTAAGAGTAAATATATATTGCAAATTTTTAAGGCTGCAGCTGTATAGTTTTTATGATACAGTATTTATAACCAAGTGACACATTCAAATCTGAGAGTAAACTCTTACTGGCACCAAGCTATTAAAGCTATTGCCAAATTCAACTTTTAGGCACCTTTCTCTCCAGCTGAGTTAGAGCCATGAGATGGGAGGCCAGGCATCACACAAAATACACAGGGAAAATCTGATGCTGAAGGTAGAACCACCTACCAGCACATGCTGGGACCTTTGCAGAACAGTACCTGGGGTCCTGCTGGAGTCAGAAACGTCTCTTTTGCTAAGAGGTCAAGTGGCATTCTGGGCTGCAGTTGGCTGTCAGCAGATTGAGGGAGATGACTCTTCCCTGCTACTCCGCACTGCTGAGGCCATGCCTGATGAACTGTGCATCCAGTTCTGGCTCCTCTGAACGAGGGAGGTGAAGTCCTGCTGGGATGGGTCATGTGTAGGGCCAGTATGATGAAGGGACTGGAGCATCCCTCCTATGAGGAAAGACTGAGAGCTGGGACTGGTCAACCTAGAGAAGGGAAGACTCAGAGGGATCTTATCAGTGTATATAAACATCAGAAGGGAGGGTGCAAAGAGGACAGAGACAGGCTCTTTTCAGTGGTGCACAGAGATGCAACAGGCACAAACTGAACACCTAGATGTTCCCTCTGAACATCTGGAAACTATTTTTCACTGTGAGAGTAACCAAGCATCTGTACAGGTTGGCCAGAGAGGTGCTAGAGTCCCCATTTTTGGAGATGCTCAAAAGCATCTGGACAAGGCCCTGTGCACCTGACTCGGTGTCTCTGCTTGAGCAGAGGGGTGGGACTTTTTCACAGATTTTTTCACAGACCAAAATGAAGTCTGAGGGACAATTTAACTCTTCTCTCTAAAATACTTCAGGAGACAGGCACTAAATAGTGACTCCAAGGGAGGAACGCTGTCAGCGCAAATGCAGCTATAAATAAACTTTCAAGGAGAAATCAGAAGAAGCCCTCAAGCAGCTTTTCTATGGGAAATGGAGTAGAAATTGAGATGGGTTTTTATATACTTATGAAAATACATTCCAGCCCTCTGCTATTGCAGTCATCATTCAGAGAGATCTATAAGCTCCCTTCTAGTCCCAGTCTTCTTTTCAGGGCATGGCCTGAGATCTCATAAACAGAGCAGAGACTGCTCAGAGGGTTCAGCTAGCATATTGGCATATGGATGTGCTTTCAACAATTTGACAGCTTGGATTAGCATTTCCACAGTTAGGCAGTACCTGTGCCAGTACTCCAAGGAAATTTAGATATTTTATTAAGTTAGGCAGCAAGTGAGAGATCTGACGATCTCAAGTGATGCATAAATTTCACTCATTGGCCTGTCAGGGGTTCTAGCTCACAGTGATCTATGCATATGCACAATAAACTACGTGGCACCCTACAGTGCCATCATGATAAATCATTTAAATTGCTTTCTGTTCCAGTAGCCAAGCTAGCTAGAGCTTCCTTTAGTGAAGTTTGCACTCTACACATACCAAAACTATCTTGCCTGTAATGACAAAGAAATCTGTAGCAGCAGACAGCTCTAGTAATTTCTGAGTATTATTACAAAGTAGCTCACATAGAAAGTCAGGTCTCTTGTCTCTTCTTTCACAGAATGAACTTCCTAGAAAAAATAGAGAAAAAAAATAAGAAAAGTCAGTCAGGCATAGCTACTGAATCAAGCAAATGACTAGCTTCTTAAATCATTGTCATCACTTTAGTACTCAGGCTTAGGGGACATAATAACTAACACCCCTGACTTAGGGCATTAAAAAAGACTCACGATAAATGAAAACAATCAAAATATTCCACAATAAAAGAATAACTGAGTAATTTCTAACTAGGAATTTGGAACAGGAATTGAATGTGAATCAAAAACAGTGCAACGGAAGTATTAAGTGACTGTGCTTTTGACAGATTTAGACAAGCCTTTGAAATGGATCAAAATCCCTAAAATATATAGGAAATTATTTTAAGTAAATTTCCTATACTGACACTACCAGCTTAATAGAACTGTACAAGAAATCAAAGGAGGTGACTTGGGGGAAAAAAAAAACAACCCCCACACAAAAACAGATACCAAGGGGTAATAGTTCTTCATTTCTAGGACGTAGAAGGACATACAAGAAGATCATAGGAAGCAAATGACAGAGAAGATGCAACAACGTAAGTTTGAATTGAGTGACTGAAATCAACCTATTTTAAATTGAGTAAATTCATAGAATTCATTATAGACCAGCAAAAAGGCAGTAACATTTTGTGCATTTTTTGTGAAATACATAACTTCATATGTTAAAAATAAGGTCTATTCCAATTTACCTACACTTTGGAGTTATGCTGTTTCGTTTTATTAATAGTGCAAAGAAAAATAGTTCTTTAATGATTTCTTTTATCTTTGATGTGGTGAATGCTAAGTACATAGTATACAATAATCTGCAAGTTTACACTGGACAAGAAATTAAATACTGACAGAGGAAAAGCAAAAAACAAAGGTGTGCTATCAGACCTGTGTGTTGTAGGAAAGAAGAGGAAGAAGGAAATTTTTTTCCTGTCTTGTGTACAATGAGTTTGAAAACGCCAGCTTTCACTTTCAGACAGAAACAAAAATTAGGCTTGATGACAGTTTTCCACTTCTTTTGGTTCATTTAATTTTTTTTTTTTCTGGAAAGAGAAAGGTGAACCCTCTTCCGTATTCTCAGGAAATCCTTGTTTTGAGAAGGTGAGGATGTTGCATTTTGTCAAACTATCATCATCATAAAGCAAAACAAATTGATGATGCATGGTCATATGATTTAAAATAGTTATGTAGTAGGGTTTAGCAGATGCTCTCTCATTAGCAGAGCTGTTAACAAAATTCTTTCAGCTAATGCAAATCTCTGATCTACTGCAATGGAAAGTAAAATGTTTCAGCAAGTTACCATAAAAGTAGACTATTTACTAAATTTATAGAAAATATATTTACATACTGAATAATTTACAAAAATGATAATTTTAATTTACTCCATATAATTTTTGCAGGTACTCATGATAGAGATTTTAGAAATATATTCTTAAAACTGTTCTGGTAGGATTTTGGATTAGATTTTCTCTTTTTTTCCTAAGAATGTTCTCAATGAGTGAATACCCATTTTCTTTGGGGAGCTATTTCACGCAATAGATCTGTCTCCAGGTGCACTGAAAACAAAATCATAATTACCCTTGAAATTATTCATATTGTTTCCAAAATCCTTAATAGAGAAAAATCCTATTATATCATGCAAAATATAAAAGACCTTTCAGAAGACATGCACAGCAGACCGAAAGCCTTTAACTGAAAATCAAGGATCTTAGTAAAGTCAAATAATTTTTATAATGTCCTGGTAACATTATGAAACCTAATCACCAGCATGATTGCAAGAAAGTACTATGTTCCCTGAAAAAATAATATTTAGAAATAATTTGAATCTCATTGCTTCTAAATTTCTGTTGTTTCTTTATTTGTTTCAGCTGCTCCATTTGCTTCTTTCTACCCACACCTTGTCTATTTTACTCTCCCACCCCCATATCTAATAAACCATGCCTTTATAGCATTATTTTTCATCCTCTTTCATCTTTGTTTTGCCTGAAGTTTCCAGGGTTTCTTTTTTTTTGCTGAGGTTCAACATAATAGGCTAGACCAGGCAGGCTAGCTTTGCCTTATAGCACCATAAAATTGCAAGTAGTGAAAAAATTCATTTATTGCAAAGTTATGGTTCAGAAGTTATGGCAGAAATTAGGGTTTTTTTTGTTTGTTTGGCTTTCTTTAAAGAAAAGTAATTAGCTGTTAAATCTGTCACTTCAGCCTTTTTAAAACACATTGATTTAAAGTACTATCCATTTTATCCTTATATAATTGCCTAATTGAAATAAAAATAATTCTAACTTATTTAACAGTTATCTTGTCTTTTTTTTTTAGAACCTAGTTTTCCTCTTCATTTTTTATTACATTTCTCCTTTGCCATCTCTTTCTATCACCCAAAAGCTGGTGGAGATGGCTGGATCCCAAAAGCTCTGTTTGTGCCATGCTGCTGTGCACATAAAGTCAGTGCTCTGCTGTAAGAAGCAGCCAAAGATCCAAAGGTGTCTGGAAGGCAGCCTTTTAACCCTGAGTTTTAAAACTTAATTTCATAGAGTTATAGTTGAAATTTCTATAGCAGGCTTGGGAGTCACTGAGAGTCCTATGTCTTGAATCTGAATGTTAAAACAACGCACTAAGAATGCTTATGAGCCAAGAGCTGAAATGGACCATCAGGCCATAAAATAAAAGCTCAAAGGAAGGATAAAATTCTGTCAGATAATCCCTAAAGTCAAAGGAATTCCTCATGAACAATAGCAGTAGTCCATTGGACAGATATAAGCTCTCACTGAATGATCAGCGAGATCATATGCCTCTTAATCTGATGATCTAATTAGCTGCACTTTTCAAGTACTTCAGGATTCTACTGTGGTCCATCACCAACTGTAAAGTGGAAACAAGAGCCTAATAGACTTCCACTCACCAGAAACCATGAATTTGTGCTCTGTGCATTATTAGAGAAGTACAGGAAAAAAGAGACACAAGTTCCACCGGTACAATAGGTAAGAAAAAAAAAATATTTTCTTGCAAAAACACAGATTTAGATAAGCATCACCAGTTTCAGCATCGAAATCTAGATGTTTCAGTCTGTTTCAAAACTGACCTGTAAGCATTCACACCCATTCTAGATCAATGATGGGGAAAAACCCAAAAACATCTCCTTTCCTTCAGCCATGTTGAGCTCATTTCGTTTACCTAATTTCAACTAACAATAAAAATCTCCACTCTCAGCAGAACTTGGACCAAATGACTTTCAGAGGCCCTTTCCAACCTGAATTACTCCACAGTTCTATAATAGCTGTTTTCTCCCTCTTTTTATTTTTTTTGGTGGAAATAGAAAAGCACTCAAGTTGCTGATTTCGACTTCATCCCATGAGATGAAGTGTCTCAGCATAATCTATGGTTCCTTGAAAATGCATAAGCTTGAAATCTCTTTGGTGAGATTTCTATCTCAACAACAATAAAACTGGGTGGCAAGGGCAGAAAGAGATGTTGCTGAAGTTTGCTTTAAAAATAAACTTCAATTATAGATGAGCTCTTAGTCTGAGGGCATTTAATTTGACAATAAACAAGTAGCAATTTTTTTGACATCTAAATGCCAAGCATCGTATTTCCAGCCGTTTGAAGCACTTACATGCAAAGTCTTCATTCCCCTTGCTTCCAGCCGGCAGTCCCACGTGGATTTCTAGTGCGAAATTAACTATGACTGGCACAAAGCACATTCCTGCAGGCAAGGAGACTCGAAGAGGCATACATATTTTGCCATGGCTGAAGCTTGTACTAGTTGGTAACTTCAGTTATCCTCAAAAATGGTCTTTTGCAAAATGTGTTGGTTTATGCTGGAAAGCAGACCCTTGAGTTTTAAATAAATCAGTGTGCCATGTTTTAATTATTCTCCTGCCTCTTTTGCCTAGCTGCATCAGATGCTGTGTATTTTCCAGGATTCTTCTTTCTAATCAAATTCATACTTCAGAGAATCACATACATTTTACAGTAGCTTTTCTTGTTTGTATCATTATAAACTAAAACTACTGTTTCATTTTACATGCAGACGAGAAAGTTTATGGTCTTATTAAAACTCTAGTAACAGCCTATTCAATTTATTGTTGAGCAAAACAAAAGACATAATCTTAAAGAGGGAAGTGTTTTATTGTTTGGGGGGGGGCGTCTCCCAAATTTCAGTCCGATATTCCCCATCATCATGTTTGTAATAATTGCAATAGTAAAGGCTAAAGGACATGAAGATAAGTAACAATTGAATGCTACCATAATACTTCCCTTGCTGAGTTCACAAATATTCAAATATATTACAGCCCCTGTATGTAGACACATACAGCAGTCCTCTACTCTATCAGACCTTCTGTAAAACATCCTCCTGATAATTAACTTCATTGCCTGTATTTCCATACTTTCCATTTCATTCTTCTTGAATCAATGTCCTCAGAAAGGCACCTGATCTACTGCAAAAATATATTTCCCACAACCAGAATTGGCACAGGTCCTTGCTTTACTCTAGGCTTTTGGAACAAGTTTCTGCATCAGACGAAAGGAATAAAGGAAGCTGAATTAATAACTCTGCTTGTCTCTACTGCATCTGTCACTTCTGCCCTTCTATCATAAACTAGAAAGACACATTGAGCATTGGCATTCCTCATTGCCTGGAACACTCTGTGGAACAAAAATACACATACACACAAGAAGAACTGAAAACACGCAGGCCAGAAGATGATGAAGTCTATCATAGAATTTCTGGTATCAAGTAAATGTGAAAGGTGCTCCCTCTGCCTGAAAAATGAAGCTTACTGTGGCACTCCAAGACAGATGCTTTCTCTACAGCTGTCCTTTGTCCTCAGTGAAGCCTGTGAGCAAGCTCGCTAACCTTTGGCATGATCCCTGGACAGGCTACCTACCCAGGCTTTGACTGTCCACGCTGGAAGAGAGAAAACCACAACTTTGTCCCCTTTGGTGAACCCATTGCAGTGTCAGCCTGACATTTCAATACATAATGCTGAGAACTGCCTTGGAAGGTGGCAGCACATGGGATGGGAGATGTGGCCAATGCAAGGAAATTGTCACAAACCTGCACATTAACATGCCTGTCTACGTTTGATTATGAGCCTGTATCAAAGTACCAACAGCAAGGAATCACTTGGGCTTAAGGGTGTTTTCAGGCCACTTAGCTGGATTTTAAAATGGAAACATAACTAATGAAAAGGAGGTGTGCACTTGGTACAAAATTGTGTGACTCCTGCACCTGGTACAAATATACCATCTGTAAAATACCATGTGCTGTCAGTGATCTGTTTTAAGCAACATGTTAGTGAGATGGAACTGACTAAAGTAAACCCAGAAAGGGGTAAATGTGTGAGATGGGCACTCTATACAGAGTTTCAAAGCTCTCTATTCAGTTTGTGAATGATCACACTTAGGAATACTGAAATATGTCTCTATTGAAGGTGTTACTCTTTGATTAAGAAAAGTTATATTTCCTGCAATTTGGCTATCTTTATGTGTAGTCTTCAGCATATCAGTACCTTGTAACAAATAAAAAAGTTGTTAGGTTTTTCATAAAACGTATGGGTTCACTACCTCTAAAAATAGGAAAAGTTATTGTGCATAACATAATTCCTAAATAATAATGTCACATAAACTAAAAGCT
The DNA here is from genome assembly GCA_013400215.1 of Cisticola juncidis. Taxonomy (NCBI): domain Eukaryota; kingdom Metazoa; phylum Chordata; class Aves; order Passeriformes; family Cisticolidae; genus Cisticola; species Cisticola juncidis. The sequence continues at coordinate 1,541,477 of VXBR01005529.1, forward strand.
GAAAGGATATAGACAAGTAATCTAAAGTGATAATAGATAGCATAACTGTATGTATAAAACACAAGGTAAAATTATGTTTCTCCTTATTTACTACCAGTAAAACAAGACAAAATGAACCCTTAAAATAACATTGCCTCACTTTGTCAAACAAAAACTACATTCTTACAAAAGACTTCCTGACAGTTTCAATATTACCTAGTATCTTCATGTCCAGACTACAATCAATGTAGATTTACTGGAAATGGTTTCGTTCACGTAAGTTGAGAGATTTCTACACTAAAAACAGTGACCTGATGAATTATATGTCGTCCACGTTACTGCCTTTATATCCTATTAAATTTTTCATTTCTCACATGCTCTACCTAATCTTACATTAAAAACCAACAATCACAACTATTTTTGTGGTTTTTGGAGAGTATTCCCTATGCCAAACTTTTCTCCTATGCTGTAGAGAATAAGAGCATTTTCTGAAGTGTAAACATCTCTGACAACTCTGCTTGGCTTCACTCAATCCCCAAAAAAATAACCTTTTATTACAAGATCTGAACCTGACAGAGAATCCAAGAAACTACAAAAATGTAGTGCATTCACAAAAACAAACAAAACTATTTCTAAAGGTTCTGGAGACTTCTCAGGCAAGGGCTCAATATTTCCCAGCATCAAGGACAAAACTATTGGCATCTGCTTGACCCATAACTCCCTCTCACTACTCCTGCTTGTGATCCCAGCCCAAAGCTACCCAAGCTGTATGAGTTGTTTTCATGACTTCTGAATACTCACATGTCTCTAAGAGGCCTAGAGTTTCCAAACTGGTAGATCCTTCAACATGAACCATTTGTTCCACCCCTACTTTGGATAAGTCATAACATTAAAAAAATAGATATTTAGACAAAAACTGATGCCAGCCCCTTACCTACAACATTTGGCATGACTGTGCAGTAACACAGCATAACAGCATTTCAAGTTTTGCACTGTTGATGAGTCCATACATTTCTGAATTAAGCCTGAAATTTCTTGGCCTCCATTCTAAATGGATTTTCCTCTAAATGTGCTCCTTAGAGGAGGAACAGCTAAGATACATTGGTGCAAGCACACAAATTGCTGTGCAAGACAAAGCTGTACTATTAGCATAAATATATTCTGAGAGCAGCAGAGATACCAGGAAAATTGTAGTACCTAAATCAAAGATATCTAAAAAACATTATCATAAATAATTTTACTTGATGTGTAAATCAATTCTCTCTGCTTAATCAAGACATTTTATTTTGGCACAACACAAGAGACTTTGCAAAACTAACTGAAATGATTTGTCAAGGTGGGTTTTTTCCACCCTATCAGTTTTGTCCAGGAAGAGACATTGAGTGTCATGAATTCCAACATTCGATCTCCAATATTATATTTCACTTTCCTTCCTACTGAAGTTCAAAATGAGCATAGAATGTCAGGCACTTAGCACTGCATTGCAAAGATGTGAGGTCTTTAGACAGACTATTACAAGTTCTTATCAGCATCACCATATGCTCCAAGACAGAATGCACACAAATCTGTCAACACACACAATTCTTGTTTTCCGATTAAAGAATACCTTATAGATAAACCATGCATACTCCTTTTCTCCAGCATTATGACCCCATTTATGGGTACACAAATACAACTAATCTGCCTGAAAAAATAACAACCCAATGTATTTGAAACGGGGACAGCTTGATTTACCCATGAACTATTTCAAATCAATTTTCTGTATGTAATTTCATAGCCAGTCTTGTAAAAATACTTCCATCTATACATATTAACACTCAGGAAAAGGATATTAAATAATATCTAATATCTACCTTTTTTTTTCAGATTGGATGATTTTTTTAGTGTGATTATAGAAGAAAAATCTTTCTTCACTTTTGCTAATAATTTTATCATCAGTCCAATAAGGAATATACCAACAAAAAAAATCCTGCCTGTAAACAGTGTGTGACAAAACCCCCTTTATATTTCCCAAATAGCATACAAGTTATTTCTGAAGGAAAAACAAAACAAAAAATTAGAACAAAAACAAAAGAACCCCACAAAGTAACCACAAAAAACCCCAAACCAACCAACCAAAAGAAAAACAAAACAAAAAACAATAACAAACAAAAATCTAAACAAACAACAAACACAGTCTCTTCATTTATCTCTTTTTTTTTCTTTCATCTGGGTAGTATATAAATTGAGAGTGGTAAACTCCACTAACATATATTATCAGAACTTTCCATAAGGAAAAAAAAAAACTATTGTCATTGTAGCTTGATGGTCTGAGAATATCAAGAAAAGGAAATATCTTCTCTCATGTATAAAAAGATAAGGTGAAAACAAGGTGAAAGAGTAACAGTGGATTCCTCAAAACTCTAAGCAGCTCATGGGTCACCAATGAAACAGACTTCAGAGGTGTGCAAAAATTAGTGTTCCAGTAAGAAGCAAAGCCCCAAAACAAAGAAAAAATATCTTACTTACAGAAAATATACTATGTATTGTAAATTAAGATATATCATTAAGTTGCAGACCAATAAAAAAAGCAAGATGTAAATCGTTTTAGAAAACATTCAACTATCTCAAGCAAACATTAGAATGACAAGAAAATAAATATATACTCCTTAAAAGAGAAGGGAAATAATCATCACCAACTTCAAACTCCACCCTTTCTTGAATTCTGGATCCTGAACATTCACTGCAACCCCACCCTGACTAATTAAGGATCACAGATGCAACAAAAGGATGACTACAAATCTTGATATAACCATTTAAAACATATTAATAACAGCATCTATTTGATATTAGTTTGGACAGTAAATGTAAGTATAATTTCAACTGGACTAATTGTAATATTGTTGTTTCATCTTAGTAAAATCTGTTAGGATTTTAACGCAATGAACAATGAACATTTCCTTATTTTACATTTCATGTATGTCTTCCTTTTTGCCCATTGCAAGATTTTGAGTTTAACCACTATGGCAGATAGGTTATACACAGGAGTGTAATTTAAAGGCTACATAATGCTATAACATGAAAAAATATACAAATCTACAAATCAGAAAATAGCGAAGATACAAGTGTCCAGCCATACAGACAGCATAGTGGTTTTTACAGCTGTTAATTAATCCTTAGTAATGCAGTGATACTCTGCAGAATAACTTCCTAAATTAACTTGGATATTTAAAGTGACAAGATGATAAATCCAAACGATGTCGATAAATACATCTATTTATATTGTCCATACATGTGTGTATTTTGGCTGGGAAAAAGTTTACACATTCAAGAGGAAACAGCCCCTGACTCAGAGGTAAAAATTTCAACAAGCAAAATCATGAATAAAACTAATTAGGTGTTAGTGAAGAAATTAAAAAAAAAAAAAGGAATATATTAATTGAACAAGATTACAGACAGGTAGCATGACTAAGATGTTTTGAAGTGACAAGATGCCTTTTAAAGAAATACTGTGTTTGACAAAAAAAAAAAAAAAAAAACCAAAAAACAAAACCCCCCCAAAAAAAAAAAAAAACAAAAAAAAAAAAC
>VXBR01005529.1:1545051-1602650 GCA_013400215.1 Cisticola juncidis
AAAAAAAAAAAAAAACCCACACAAAAAACTAGCTTACTATGCAAATAATGTTTGCATGAATGATGCTTGCCAGAAGTTCATTTAACCTTACTTCCTTTCCTCAGTCTTGGAATAAAAAGCACAGCAGATAAGGGCAAATTAATATATTTGAACTTTCTGCTACAGTTTTCTTGAAATTCACCTTTCACACTCGCTGTATTTAAATCTTTTCTGCCTTCAATAAGGCAGAAACGAGGTCCTTTGAGGACCTTGTTTATCTTTTCTAACCTACTAATAATAAAGGTGGGAGTCATAGTGGCTGTTTACAGGAAACAAACCAGCAAGTTCCAGACCAGGATTTACAATGAGATGTTGTTTGTTGTCCCAGGATTTTAAGAAGTTTGACCTATTTGCCCTGTTGTCTAGGCTAAAAGAGCAACAAATGATGTCACCTGCAGCATGTTGTCATGGTTGTAAGTGGTTTAATGGCAATTTGCCTGGACATTTACATACCAGATATAGTACAATAAGTTACTTCCAAGGTCTTCTTCTCTTAATTGCTCATTGATTACCATTCTTTACAATGAGAACCCCTGAGTTTAATTGGAATCAATGGTGACAAATGGTGTACAGTTCCAAACCCTTACTACTGACTTAATTGGAGAGATATACACTTCCAGTTTTAGTTGTAAGTATTAAATGCTACCTCACCTGCTTATTGTGCTTTACAGCAACACTCTGTCCTTTACTGTTTTGTTTGATATTTGGTCTGAATGCACTTCAAAATGTTTTGTTTATTTGCTCTCTAACACAAAAGTGTTTTTTCCATGTTTTTAGAACACTTTTACACCCTTCTCCCTGAGAAGGTCATTATCCTGTGTTCCACATGCACTTTTCCATCTCAATATCAAAGCAAAGTAGTGGTTATTTTCAGTGTTCAGCAAAAGCAACAGACCTCATCTAAACCAGTGGAAATAGGCTTCTGTCAAGCATGTCCATATTACCTTCTAGCTCAGGAAAGGTTAATATAAAATGTGCTGTAGCTTAAGCTGCAGGAGATCCAATTATGAGGAAAAATCAGATTAGTAGACTAGGTACATCTATATACATCACTAAGGCAAATACATTTTTAGACAGGTGTGCACTGAAGCAATTATATTCTAATTACATACCTGCAACATTTTTATCACACTTAATTTAACACATGACGTAACCTATTCCAGAGGAACACAATTATAAATTTTTTATTGATGTGCTACTACTAGGAAATAAGAAGAATTTCTGCAGTGTATCTATTCAAGATTTTAGGCTTAATTTACACTCATCTAGGAAAAGTAGAAGAAAAGTCTTGGAAGGATCATTGGAGTGAAGCAAAATAATACCAGTTAAAATCAGCAGGTTCTCAAATCATGTCAGAAATTTTAAATCTAACTTTTTAAAAAAATAATAAACGATAGTTTTATGAGTTTAAGCTGTAGCTGATATCTGATCATTTTCATCTCATATAAAATGATGCCATATGAAATAAACATCATTAATACAAAACAGAGAGCTAACATACAGCAGTACTTTAGCTTAATAAACAATGACTTTGAAAGACCCTTCTCAGCTTACTAGTTCACTTATATTGATTATGCCAAGATTTTCTATTTAGCCACTTTAACTCAGATAGTTGATATAACATTTTGGCTGTTATACTTTATTGCTTTAAATTATTCAAGGAAGGAAGTACAAGGGCAGACAGATAAGGTCTTTTTGTTCTGGCTATAAGTAACACAGTATATTGTCTTCCCCTCTGCACTACTTCCTTTCTTCCCCTCCAATTTTCATTTTGAGGCTCTTTAATTGATCACAGTCTGATTTCAATATTCAGTCCTTTTCTTCTGAAATCCTATAAATCAAATAATTAGAGAAAGTAGAGCAATACCTTCGAGATAGAAGAGTGACAAAACAATGCAGAACACATTAAGATATCTTGGAATTTGCAATCTAGTTTTGGTCACCTGCATTAGTCAAAATGATGTTTGGATCTTTACAATGTAGTACCTCACAGCTGAGAAGGTTGCAGGTACGTAATATTGTTACATGCAGCAAACTACATTAAAAAATACAACAGCTATTTCTAAAATGTCATTATCATTTTTATAATACCATAAATTTATATTGGTAGGAAATTTAGGATGCCTGCTTTAGATGCAGTGTAAATGCAGACGCTTTTCTTCTCCACTGACAAAACTTTCAAATTATTAATGTATGTGTTTAAGCTCCTGAATTACCCTATTAGTGTACTTTTTTGAATGTGTCTGTATTATGGTTCCTACAAGCAGCAGGTAGCATGTATCAATACCAGTGAAACAAAAAGGAAAGGCTTGATCATTGCTTTACTTCCTCTGATAATGAAGATCAAAAGGTCTTTATGAACCTCATAACAGAGTTCCCAAGTTGAGCGCAGCTTAGCACTAGGCTGAAGAGCTGTGGCAGAAATAAAACTTCTATGTTTAGATTATCCATTTGATTGAATAAAGCTTATTCCCATTTCATCCTGGGAAAACGCCATCTGATCCTCAGTGTATCTTCTGGAATATGTGGGGTACTTAGAATCTCTAAAATTACTTAAGGAGAAAGTTAGGGAATGCAAAGACAGAGTGTAATGGAGTAAAATGTTCCCTCTCTTTCACTTCATCCACGTAAAAGGAAAAACATGCTGTTTCTTACCACATCATTTTGATACGTTCCCAGATTACCTCTGTTCTATGTTGAGACAAGTTATTCAACTGAGTGATTGTCTGTTACTTATAAACAGGTACATCTCCTGCACAAAGTTTCAAACATCCAAACTCTTTATGTCATAGTGCCCTAACAAAAAAAACAACTAAAGTGTCAGTTTCTTGGTGCAGGATATTAAAATTATCAACTAACACTTGTTAATTAAAACTTTTAATATAATGAAGTTTAGTATTTTTTGGAAGAGTTTTTGGACAGAGATCATTACCTTATTATTGAAGCAATTTCTAATGAGGGAATTCTAGTATTCTGAGTAATTTTCAATTACAAATTATATTTAAATGCTAAATCTTGCAGCTTGGTATTTTGAATTCTATGGCATACATCAAGACATTTTAACACAGCTATTCAACTGAGCACAGGGCTAAGAGCCTGAAAACCTGGCTTATCACCTTATAGTAGAAAGGTCTATACAGAGTAATGGGAATTTATGGGAGCTCTTAAACTTTTTTTAACTTTATGAAACTCAACAGTTTTATATAATTTGCTGTAGCCTTTGAATGTTAAGCTCTGAAGGGTGTCTTCATTATCTTGAAAGATATAGAGAAGCTTAAAAAGTCCTTGGTGGGCAGGGGAAGTTGGGGATTGGGATAGACAGTCTTGTAGCAACTTTTTTTTTTTTTTTTTTTTTTAAATTAAGACTGCTGCTGTGACAGGAACACCCAACACCAAGGTAGATAACTTTGATCAAATTCATATAGCCTAAATTCCGCAAGAACACAAAACCCAAAGTATTATTCTCCAGTTTAGGGGTCTTTATATTTAAACATATCCAGTGCTTAAGCATTCCCTTCATCATCCAGTGAAAAAAAAAAGAACAAATAAACATCCATACTGAATCATACCTTCCTGCTGAAACCGTGACTGTCTTGCTGGCAGAATCATTAATGGAACTGGAAACAAAAGTGTAAATACTTTTTAAAAAGAAGAGACAAAATATAGCTATATCGCAGCGATGCACAAGAATGTGAAGAATGTGTCTTGTCCTAGAAATTGGGCCAAACATTTACAGTAGTACAAAATTATTATATCCTTTTAGTACTTAGGCAATTCCCTGCAAATGAACTGATTGTACTCTCTGACAGGCTGGTTTTTGGGCAAACCAGTCAGGTTTGATACCACCTCCACCTCTGCTAAAAACTAATTGAATCTGTAAAAAATTGCTTTATTTTTCTGAGGTCACATCCCAAGTGCTGTCTCCAGTTCTGGGCCCATCATGACAAGGAAGACATTGAGGGGCTGCAGAGTATCAGAGAAGGGCAGCAGAGCTGGTGGAGGGTCTGGAGCACAAGTGCTGTGAGGAGCAGAGGAGTAGCTGGGGCTGCTCAGTCTATAGAGAGGAAGCTGAGGGGTGACCTCATTGTTTTCTACAGCTACTGGAGAGGAGGCTGGAGCCAGGTGGCAATCAGCCTCTTCTCCCAGGAACAAGAGGAAGCGGCCTCAAGCTTTGCCAGGAGAGGTTCAGGTTGGACACTGGGAGGAATTGTTTCACTGAAATGGTTGACAGCCTTTGGAATGGGCTGCCCACAGAAAGTGCAGTATAGCAAGGAAGAGTTCAAGAAGCAACTGAATGTGGCCCTTAGTGCTGTGGTTTAGTTGACGTGGTCGTGTTTTGTTGAAGGTTAGACGTGATGATCATGGAGATCTTTTCCAACCTCAGTGATTCTATGACCACTATCACTCATCTTAGGTATCAGCACCACTGAATACTCATTATTCCCAGAGGAGAAGTTAAATTTAAAACTAAATTTGTCAACTTGCACAGCACAGAAAGCACACGGGTTATTTCCAAAGCAAAGTAAACATCTGTGATACAGAAGTAACTCACATTTTTGGCAGCTGCCACACATATACCATAGTTTATAAAGTGATATTTTTCCCATTTCTAGTTACTAGTCTTCATATATTTGAAGGACAACACTCTAGACATTTAAACCTGAGACAAAGCCTCTAATTTGAAATAAATAACTTGTACTCTAAGCTATGATTTAAACAACAAGGAATAAAAACTGGTTATGAAAATAAGAAAATTATGACTAAAACTTCAATATCGTGGTATGCCATATATAATTTTCAAAGGGCAGAATGAAGAAAGAAAAAAATAATATTCAAAGAGACAAGAAAGCATATAGCAGTAATACTAACTAATCACATCTAATATATACCAAAAAAAACCCAAAAGCTTTTTCAAATCTGGAAGAATAATCTCCTATCTCTCTTCCTCTCATTTTCCAAGCTCTTCAGGCAGTTCCAGTGACAAGAAATATGGTCCGTATGTATGTTCTGATACCACATTTATAGAATATCAGGAATAGCAGCTTCAAAGTTATTATATCTGTAAATTACTTTCTGGTAATACAAAATTGAATTATGTATAAAGGCAATATGATTATATACATATATAATTAGAAAAAAAAATTCAGGCCATGGTCAGAAAGTGTTCCTTTTAACAAGAAACATAGCTTCAGGCTAATTATGTTTTCCACCATTAGAAATCAAAAAAGGCAAGTCCAGCTAATTGTTCTCCATGATAACCTGGCTATTACACAATAATTTCAGTGATTCTAATGGAATTTGGTTAAAGTCAGAAAACCTGAGGCTGACTACTCAGGCTTGACTTCCCCAGCTAAAAAGGTTCCTTCATCAATTACATTTAGGGAAAAAAGGGTATCTAAAATACTTTTAATGAAAATATTGTATTGTATCTCTTTAAGACCCTTGATGCTAACTGCATAAACAAGACAGCATGGTGAACTCAAGCTACTTTTGAGACCCTGCCAGGCCTCTGAGGCAAATCATACACCTGGTTGAGTAATTTCAATGTGCAGCCCCCCCCAGGAACCATTCTGTCTGAGACTTTAGATTTGCCCTATCTCATCTGGAAAGTACTTTGCCTCCAAAACATATGGACATCACAAAGGTTCCCAGATGTTGAAGACATCTCTCAGATGTCTTGAGGGACCGGAAAGACCTTGCTCCTCCCACAAATCCCCCATGTGTCTCCCCTCCCATGTAGTTCTGAAAATAACAGGAGAAAGTGGTCCACAGCACAGAAATGCTCAAAGAAAAAAAATATTACTTCTCAATTATCTTATTAATAGAAATTTATCTTACAGTGAACTGGGTAATATATAAGAAATATGAAACTTCCTAGTCTTGAATTTGGCTTTGACTTGCACCATTAGGTATATGCTGTACCTCTGCCTTTCCAGGATACTTTGGTTACAAGCAAACTATACATCCCTGTAAACACCATATTATTTTTAAATGTGTAAAATGATTATTATGCAGCTTCTATTTCATTAATTCATTTGAATTAATCATATTTTTAAAGAAAAAAATAAAATAATTAGAAAGAAGCTCCTTTGCTTCTTGCAGTGGTTTGAACATTGATATTTAAAAAGTAATGTTATCATACAACATAATTACAAGCAATATTTTGTACATAATTCAAGAGTTTTCCTAGTTTAGGAGTTAAAAACTATTGAATGGAAGCGTAATTTTCAGTTTCCCTTTTGGGATCTCTGTGTTCAATTATTGATAATCAAAATAGTGATTCAATCACTTTCCAAACAAATTATTTCTAAATTATCCATTAACTGATCCAACTTTTTAATTAAAGTAAATAGCAAGCAGATGTTCTTCCACAGTCACTACCTGCTTCTTGTAACTGAAGCCCTTTCATTTGCTATCTTGATGGAAATTAAAAATACTCTTTTGCTAATTCTCTCCAATTATTTTTACCCTCTAGTATATAGAATTCTATTACATTTCAAGCATCTTTGAAGGCAAATGAAGGTCTACACAGAATGAGGGTGGGAAGATATTTAAGAAAAAAAAAATAGAAGTTTTTGAGATCTGAAATTATGTGGACAGAATCAGAATACTTAATATGGAGACATCATAAAATTGAAAATTTAAAATGTCAACATCTCCATTAGGTTAAAGCAAAAAAAGAAGACAGGTCTCTAAAACAAACCTCATCAGCTGCCCAGCTTTATAAAGTTTTTGTTTTTATTCCTTTGGAGAATTTACTGTGACTATAGAATGAGGGAGAGAAAGAAATTTCTTATGACCCTTAGAAGTTTTGAGAAGCTGCCATGGAGAAAAGTATGATATGTTTTTTATAAACTATGTGAATTTTAATCAGAAAATTTAAAGTATTGAAGCTATATTGCACTGAGATAAAAATAAGTCGTGCTAAATTCTACCCTTTGATAAACAGTAGAGGAGAATCTGTGTCTTGTCTTATAACCATCTCCTTTTGTTTTGAAAGAATAGGCATGTATTTTTTAAAAAATTTATTTCAGAAATTACTCTTTTTCTTTAATACTTTTTTGGCTCTTTTTTTTCCTTAGCATTGTTAGCATTGTTTTTTTTTCCTTAGAACGGTTCTGTCCAGAGCTTTTGCCAAATTTTTTGGTGGGGAGTGAGGTGATGGGGAGGACAGGGCAGGGGAGGGGCAGGTTGTTTTGTTTGGTTTGGGGATTTTTTGGAGTGCATGCACAGATTGGAGACTGCTAAGGCAGGAGATATGGAGACAGGCAGAATAAGCAGAAAGAGTCTAAAACAATTCCACTGAGAGTTTGGATGTGTATATCCCTATCCTCAGTTCTTAGGAAAATATATGCTGTCAGATGTTCATGTTGTGTTCACTTAAAATATTCCAGACATTGTTTCAACAGTAGTGACAATTATTTCTTAAAATTTCAGAGAATGTGGAAAAAAAGCTCTGCTGCCTAAAAGTAGAATTTTCTCCTGACATTAGAATGAATCTTTATTCATACACAATATAGAAGTCAAAAATAAAACCTTTACATCAGAAACCTTTACATTGGGAAAAAATACATGATACAGTTATCACATACTGTATCACATTGAATTTCTTTTTCCTCCTTATCCTATCACCAAGGATTTCTCAGTCTATTTCATGGCCAGGATTCACATTTCTATACTGTAAAGCATTGAGTGCTGAGAGAAGCAGGAATACTCCACTCTGAATAAGAAATGCAGGGTCATTTTATGCATCTAAGGAAATATGAATTATTTCCTCTACCACCCTCCTTCTCTCATCATCAAGTTTCAATCACCAGACTGCCCTGCCCTCTCCCTTTTCTACAGCTATTCTGTCTAACTGACAGTCAATGACCTCTAAACAATAAACAAATGCCTAGCTTATTAAATCACACCTATATCACACATTCAAAGTTGGTTTGACTCTGGGTTTGTACTTGCACACCGTTAGATAGGTCTGAGTACTCTGTGGAATCCTGATACATGAGCTGAATATTTTTGAAAAGACAGTTTAAAAAGCTTTTTTGCAGCTGTTAACTGCTGGTTTCTAAAACCAGGAGAATGGAGAACAAGTCTTGTTAGCTGGGGTCAGACTAAGGTGAGGTAAAACAACGTTTTTTACCAGCTGATATTGCCACCCCAGCTGCAGATGTGGCTCTCATTTCTGCTTCTCCCAAGAGCAGGCAAGCACAAAATTTTTGGGGAAATGTGCCGCTGTTTCCCACATCTCCACTGAAATCAAAGCACAGATGCAGTGGCACCTACCACTCACCCATGCTCCTGAGCGGAGAATCCTTTCCAGGACAATACTTTCAAAAAGTCTGAAAATACATCAATACCCAAGCATTCTAGTTACAGTTTAAGCACACAGTCAATTAATGCAAGTGAGGTTTCCTAATTTCTGACTTTGCTGGCAGGTTGAAAAGGTGAAGGGATTGTGATATTGGCAGTGACTCCTGTCAGGGCTTCATTAAAATTATGTAGCATACTTCTTTCTCTTTTGTTGGTCAAGAGAAGAAATAACTCAATGTTTCTCTGCTTTCACTATAATGATACCACACAACATAGATGGACAGTGGAAAGTGCCATCAAATTCCCCCTGTCACAAAAGTTCAAGGAGTAACAGGAAGAGCAAAATACAGGAAACTCCTAATGCACCTAAATATATTCCCATGTGGAAAGAGCAAGGATAAAAGGCTGTGGTCCACTGAACAGGACACTGATCAAGAAATAGAAGGCTTTTGAGTCCCTTTCTAGCTTCACTGCTAATCCAGTCTGCACTCATGTAACCTTAATGCCTCATGACTCAGAATTCCCATATGGGCAATAACTACAATAGTATTTTACAGATAGCTTCTGTTGCACCAGATTTAAATCTAAAATTTTTACACACATTTGTTTAAAGCTAGGTTTTCTTCTAAGATTTAAAGTGAGCAGAATTTAGTAGGAAAGAAACCACTTTCTGCTTTTACCGTGGCTTGCAGGAACATAACGTCAGTCTCCACCAGAATTGTGTGTCACTCAGCAAAATGCAAAACTAGGAGGCAAAGTTTACCTATCCAAACATGAAGATTTCATTTCAGCCCCTACAATCTTAAACAGAAATACTACAGGGCTTTTTTTCCCATTTTCCTTTTAAATGTTAAATCATAGTATTTTAAATTCTGATCAAGTGAAACCAATTAATCCTTTAACTTGTATCAATGATGTTCAGTAGCACATTACCATCTCTAGAAGTTTTTCACTAAACATACAACATCTCTCCTCAATTTGCTACAAGTTTAGTGAAACATATATTGTTGAATACAATGATTCAGTTTAATGTTTACTGGAACCATGGGTTCAATTAAACACAAAAATCATATGAAGAACAGAGTTCAACTGTCCAAATTAAATCTTGGAATTTTTTATTTTTTTTTTAATCAAATCCCTTGCAATGCTTCTGTGAACACTTCATTGTTCTCATTTGCAATAGTAAGATGTATTAAGGCAGCTGTTTTGTCCTCTCTAAACATTTAAATGATAGCAAGTGCATTAGCAAGTGACATATCACCCTTTAAAAGCTTTAAAGAATACCATTGCTTTTAACATATAGTCTTGCATATTTGTTAATGAAGCATAATTTGAAGTAAGTGCATGATGTCTATTGCAAAGCATGACAGCAATCATTTTCCAAGGATGTGTGGATCATTCAATTTATAATTTGTTCTAAAACCCATGTGCTGATTTCTAGTGCTTGAAAAATACACACAAGGATCAAAAGGACTTGCCTTTTGCTATAAAAGTATAGTTTAGTTCTTCTGATGGGGTCTATCATCTTGCAGGCACCAGTTTCTAAATACTAATCAAAGCAATAATAAAATATTTTATGCATATACAGAAAAATACTACGATATCCAAGGTGGGGGGGGGGCTAACAAAAATCATGAGCATTTCTAAATTGATTGCACACAGGGATTTCAAATCAACATTTCCAATGATTTATGCTATTCATAAAAATCTGCACAAGCAAGCATATGACAAAATTGAGTTTGCTGATGCTCATACCTGTGCTGATAATGCAAGTCTAGTCACTAAGTCTTGAAAGAATATAATTTATGTTAAATCTTTAAGAACAGAGTGAAATATAGACTAATGGCCTTGTGCATGAAAGCTTTAACTTAATGGACAAGAAACAAATGTATCCATCTTACTGTTTTCTCAACTCAATTTTCTTTCTTACAGTCAAAGTCTCATTTTTAAAATAAATTAATCTGGATGATAAAAGTGCTGATTTTATTCCAGGCTGTTACTTTAGATACTTATCTGCTTAGTGACAGTGTACAACACCTAAGAACATTAAGGCTATCAAGAAATTCCATTACCTGGCCCAGGGACAGAAATTCTGCCTTACACAGTGAAATGCCTAATGTTTCAATGCACTATTACTGCAAAGGAAGATTAATAAATATCATTGCACAGCGAAGCTGTAGCTTCTGCCCTGAAGGATTTTGTTTTATGTATAGATCAAATGTATAGGCTGAGTTGCCAGCAACATCTTCTGAAAGCAAGCACACTAAAGGCCCTATGAATCTTTAATGTCCACATATTATTAGAGTACAAATTAGAGTAAGTTATCTTTTAAAGGGACAAAGTGTGACTCTTCTAGTTTAGAGAGATAAAAAGGGGATTTGAAAACAAAAATTTCCAGGTCTGAAAGTTTAGAGAGTCATTCCTTATCCCAGGAACTTTCAGTGGCTTTTAATATTTTATTAAACATTGTCTGTCCATTTGCTTTCCATGCCTTCACATTTCCCTTCCAAGCCTCTGAGACCTGTCTGTGTTCACTTCCTGTTCAACATCCCTTCTCTCCAACACCCCTATTTCTCTCATTTGTTTTTGGCCAACCTGCCTTTCAGAAAGTTCTGTCACAAAGAACCTTCTGAATGAACAAATGTGTCATTTATTCTCAAGGAAGAGAAGTCTCATTTCTGTCCATGAACTTGAAGGCAGTCTTTGAGTGGGAGCCATGCTAATCTTTTCTGTATCTTTCCATTTGGACTTTCACCTTTTTAATACGCACTACTTTCCTCACCTGTAGATAGTATGAAATTCTTGGCTTATCTCAATCTTCAGAAGAACTGTAGTTTTTCATAAAGGACAGAAGGATTCAGCACTTCCTTAAATACATAGATTTATCAACAATTACAATTGATAGCAGAGATTTCAGTGAGCCTTTTTAAAAAAATTAAAATGTTTGACCTGATAAGATGTCCTTTTCTCTTCGATAGATTCAGTAAAACAATTTTTTTCTTTACCAAGCAAATTCCTAAATCTTTGGGAATGCCTGTTGAATATTTTTCCTTTTGCTTTTGAAAGAAACCAAAAAGTCACTCAGTCATTTAATAGGTAAAATGTTAAACAATACCCAAAACAATCTACAAATGCACAAGAGAAAAGTTTATACAATTTTGAGATAGTGCTTTGCATTGTCAGAACATCTTCTAATCATGTAATGAAAAACTGTTTAACAATACATACCTCTAACTCAGATGGACTTACTGAATATTGTTAGTATTTGTGTAATGTTCTGAGGATATGAGAAGCTCTGGAAAGGGCATCTATTACTGTTATAGAGGATAGCTGGAGCACAGGGACTAGCAAGACACAGAGGACAAATAATGCCTAGTAGACAACCCTCCAAAGAAATATTTCCAAACAAGCATCAGCTCCTATGTTTGCCTGAGTGAATTTCACTTCAAGGAACTTATTTCAGTTCTATAAGATAATGCCAGTAGATGTGTTAAATTTCCCCTTTTAACCAGCCACTGAAATTATTTTTATAGTTTTATATAGTTTATATATTTTTTATAGTTTTATATAGTCCAAACCATCCCTCAGTTAAAATGTGCAATGAATAAAAAAGTCTAGACTACTGTGTTCAAATCCAGTTTTCAAATAGTTTAGAAGTCAGTTTATTCAGATAGAAGCCTACATATGTCACAAATCTATTTTATCAGGTAGACATTTAAAGATATCATATAACAGTATTTTAATTAATAATTATCATGCATCTCAAACATTTACCAGAAAGTGATAATGAATGCGATGACAGGGTATTAACAGAGAAACAGAATACAGGTTAAACGAGGAAAGGAACTATACATTAAATCATGTTAACTATATATCTATCACCCACATCAGCAAAGAACACAGAAATCAAGCATACTCAAAACTATGGCACTATAGATAAAGGAAAATATTTTGCCTAAACACCCATGATGGTAGCAATGAGAACAATTTGCTAAGAAGTCAGAGACAATATTAATGAAAGATTTGTCTGGCATATGAGGACTTCATAACAGTTATGTCTATTGCAAGTGACATTTATGTCTCCTATTTATGAATTCTTGAAGTGATTATGAGGACACACCAGAAGAGATATTTGTC
This sequence comes from Cisticola juncidis, assembly GCA_013400215.1. Taxonomy (NCBI): domain Eukaryota; kingdom Metazoa; phylum Chordata; class Aves; order Passeriformes; family Cisticolidae; genus Cisticola; species Cisticola juncidis. The sequence continues at coordinate 1,557,538 of VXBR01005529.1, forward strand.
TTTAGTGTGGCATAAGATTTGGAACAGAATGTGACACTAGAATACCATAATATACTCAAACTTCATATCATCTAATAAAAGTTAAAGAAATGCACTGTTATAATATTTTAGCTTTTGAAGAAGTATAACAATTACACTTTTTAAAGAATTAAATATTTAAACAATTGATTAAAAGATAATAATGTGGTTGGTATAGAGACTGTTCAAAGGCACTCAGAAGCTGGTAGTAAAATAATATCAAGATATGAATACTGTCTTTAAAGAGTAAGTGGATAGATTATTAAAAGAGGACAGATGATGAACTGAAAAGCTGATGAAAAGAATTGCCTTATGATAATAGCTGGCTGGGAATTATTGTATTAGAAAAAAAGTCTATGTCCATAAATTCATAACAAAAAAGTAATGGAAAAATGGAAATGGAAAAAGTAATGGGAAAAAAAAGCAAAATACCAAAACCAACTAGCTATGTATTGATTAGGAAATGGGTCACAGAGATAGTCTTACAAAAAATATAACTTGTCGCTTAGGAGTGATCAGCAAGTCAAATAGCATGTTAGAAAGAAATAAAGAAAAAAACACAATACCAGTATGACATAAACTCAGAGTTAGTACCTATGACAAATACTGTGTGTGGTCCTGACAGCGACAGCTCATTAAAGTTATAATAAAAGCATTAAAATAACAGAGATGCCAGGGAGGAACACAGGAACAAAACAGCTTCTTTACCAGAAAAATTGGATTGATAACAACTCTCCTGTTGGAGGAAAGGCTCCTAGTGGGAGATATGATAAAATATTATAAAATCATGAATCATATAAAACTTAAATACCTACTTTCCATTTTCTCACAGTGCAAGATAAAAAAAAAACAACCAAAAAACCAACCCTGTAAATTATCAGACAACAAGTTGGAGGTTCTTTAAATAAAAATTAAAGGATTTTCATCTAACATATGCAACATGCAGCTGATGTGTAGAACCACACTATTACACAAACTTACATAAGTCGATGGTATAAAAGGCAGAAACAATTCTAAAGTTAAACTGACAAATCCATTGTGAAAAGCCTGTGAAGACAGTCTCTGGTTCACCTCTGACTGCTGGAAGCAACCGGAATGTTCTAGGGGACTCAGGATAGGTTTGATCAATTCAGGTACTTAGTGAATCCGTGGAAAAAAGAGCTTATGGACTGGAAAAGACTTTTTGTCCATCCTAGTGCTGAAAAGAGTGAAGAATATAAAACTATTTCACAGGCCTGATCCTTGAGGAGATGACATCTCAAACTCTTCTGAAGTTCTGAAGAGAAGATGGATGTCACCAGTTTGCTGCTCCTCAAGATGGATACGTGTTGTTTACAAAATTCACAACTCAGATGTGCAAAATGTAATTTTTCCCAGCAGTTAAAATAATTGCAAAATTTGGCAGCAATACCAGCTCTTTCTTCTGAACTTATTTTCTACTAAATTAGTACAAAATACCATGTGCACTAAACAGTAGCACAGCTGCAATACTAATAACAGGGCAAAACCTGGCATACAATTTTTCATAGTAAGAAAGAAAAGGGAATCAAGTAGCACAAATGCTGTCCCCAGGTTAATGAAACACTGGAGGATTGTTTTTATAGGAAAAAACAGCATAGCATCCTATGTGAAACAGGTAGAATCAACTTATTATTTTATACCATAATCATTGTTTGATTCAAAAGGAAAAAAAGTCAAGTTACAGAATACTTTATTTGGGTCTACTTTATATCACAATCCATGTGAGACTAAAGGAAACTATAAGGTCTTTCTTAAGTCAATGGCTTAGAAAATCATTATGAAACCCTGCTATAAAATAGATTTTCTGCTGTTGGGTATTGAAGCTTCTCAGGAGACTATGGCTTTTTTAAAGTCTTTGACTTTACTGAAGTCTTACAAAATACAATATGAAATAACAGTAATTGTAGATTTGGATGATTTTTTTTTAGCAAACTACAGTTACAATTTCAACAGATGTATTCAGATTTATCCTGCAGGAAATTAGAGACAATGTGATACTGTACTTTCCACCTTTCAAGCTGTCAGAAAAAAATACTATATTAGAGAAATCTAAATACTACACAGAGAAAAAATGTGTATTCCTCACTCATGTGATCTATTTATTCCCTTTATTATTATACTGCTGTAATTATTCCATTAGTCCTTTTATTATCCAGTTTTCTGTCCTATCATGGGTTTACACATTTGGAGAAAATTTTAATGGGTTAGGTTGCTATTCATTAGGAGAGCCAGTTGTAACAAAAAAAAATTGCAAAAAATATTGGAAGACTGTTATAACTACTTATTAATTAAAGATGTGTTTCTCTGAAGATAATTAAGAGAGAAAAGTTCAGTCCCCATTCTCCTCTTTTCCTGCTATAATATTCTTTTTCTCTTTCTGTATTATCTTGCATAAGAAATCCTAACTAATAGACTCTCATCCCTGAATACATTGTTAAGTTTCCCATTCATTTTAGTCTTCATTATTTTCATGCTGCTTCTCAACCACTGATCCTCCTGAAGTAATTATTTCCATATTTTGTGTGAATTTTTTAGTTGGCCTTGTGTGTCACATGCTTTCAAGAAGCCCTTTTGTGTGGCAACATCTAAGCAGTATGATCACACAGCTGCAGTCTTTTCTAGACTTGAAGCTCATTTACCGAACAAACACCATCCTTCTGCCTCAGAACAGCAGCACCTCAGCTAAGAATTCACATAACCCACTTCTTTACCCTCCTCCAAGTTGTCTGCTCTAGTCTGCTTATGTCGACGTTTGCAAACTGCCATCCATATCCACCCATTTTTGCAGCTGCCCAAGTTTTTCTCTCACCTGTCAGGTTCCAACCTCATCTCCTGTTCTGAAGATTAAAGAAAGATAGGCACAACAAATACTTTCGGAAATTCTGCCTAGGTAGCAACCAAAAAAAACAGATGCAAGAGCTTCACAAATAATGATGCCTAGTTTATTTATTTATTTGCAACTTGCATTGTACTGCATATATTTTACTTAACTTTAGAAGTTGCTGTTAAACCACAGAAGTTTGTTGTGCTGTGTGTGATTATGACCATTTGGTGAGCGCCATCTGGAATTCAAAGAAAAGCAATGGAGATATCCAGAAATATTCAAGAATGCGGATATTCAAAACACAAACAATCTGCAACATAAGTGAAAAAAAAATTGTCACTATCAATGCTGGCAAGAAGCTGTCATTGTCAACTCACATTAGAAGTTTACCCAATAGTTTGAAAGTGGACTGTCAAGAGCATGGTGAAACACACAAGAAGGATAAAAGCCACTTTTCCAGTAGCAACCTGGAAGGAAAGTACTTTTCTGCAAAGCAGAATGAGGCATGCAAAGATTTATTTGCAAACTCACATTTAAAGTGTAGAAGTGAGGTGGCTTTTTTCGGGTTATCTTTTCCTAGTTTAACAAAACATTATTTAGCCATGGAACCCTCTCTCCCCTTTTTTATCTAAACAACCTCAGGAAAAATGGGCTGATTCACCTTAAAGATTTAGCCTAAATTACTTTGAAGTCTGCAGGTTTGTCTAAAATAAATTTATAATTCATAAGAAAATTTGTTGACTATCAGGGATAGGAAAAGACACTCAAAAGCAATACAAACAAATAATACAAACAAACCACTCCTCTTTCTTAGTTATTTGTGCAGAAGATTTGTGGATTGTACTATGCTAAGGATGTTGTATGAAACTACTCCTAATTGGCATACTATTTTTAAAAATCAAAACAACAAAACATTAATTTATTGTGCATACATTTATTATTATGACAGAAAAGAGCAAAATGATACATTTTCTCTGGTATTTAAAAGTTATATTAGGTAGATTTGCTATACAGTAAAAGTGATTTATTGTCCTGCTGGGTAAAACAAACCATAATAAGCACATTCAAAAGACCAGAAGAGTTGAATTTCCCTACTTTGGGAGATGGCATTTCTCAGCATGGAAAACAGATTAATTGAACAGACAAATTTTATATATTTTCTCCTAACTTCTTAGTGACTGAAAATTTAATTTATTGTACTTTTCTTTCAATTCTTTCTTGACTCTTTTGAATATTCCTATATGTGATTGTATGTACCACATACTAGTCTTCAAAGAACAAGAACAAGTCCTCTGTGGGACTACTACCTGAATGAAGATTATCATATTTGGAGCAATAATTAGAACATACAACCCTGCTTATAGCAAATGAAGGAAGGGAACAATTTCTCCTTCCTTATTGAAGTATGAAATAAATTTCTAAGGATGTCCTAGTCCTTAGCATTATACACAGAAATTATGTAAAGCCTAGTCTTGATGCAGAACAAGAGTGACACTCAATTTTGCCTTTCACATGGAAGGATGAAAGTTGAGTACTCTAGAAACAATATATATTTGAACCTTTGGTTTTCACCTTAAAAGTAAACACATAACGACCTAAAAGAAACTGTCACTACTATTAGCCTGCTGGGGAACAAAATATTTCCAGTCTGATCACCATCAAAGTGGCATTAATATGGTTTCATGTGAGATGACAAAGAGAAAAGTAACTTTTACAGTTTGTTAAGAGTGCATGCAAGACTAGACTGGATAGCCATCAATACTGCAGAAAATGTTTTAATATTACACTGGATCGCAGCCACTGAACAAAAGCTAAAGATATAATTTTCTTGTGATAAAACGTAATTCTGGGATTTATATGCAAGAGTGGTGCATTAAAAACACTCAAAATAGGTATTTTTGTCATGTCAGTACTTTTCAAGCATCTGTTGGCCCTTATTTGTTGTTTTTGCTGTTGTTATTTTGAAGGAATACAGCTTAGAAAGGACATGGAATAATTTGAGACAGTTCAAAAGAGGCAAATACAAATGATAATTGGTATACATATCTTGACCTACAACACACACAATAACCTTTTAAAAATGTAAAAGGACATCTTAAAGAGGAAAATCCATCCATTTTTGCATAGTCTGAAGACAAAGTAAAAAGCAATAAGGTAAAATTCCAGAAAAGGAGATTTAAATTAGAAATAAAGAAAATATCTTGAAGAGTGAGGACAATGAAGTACAAGAACACATTGCTTAGGAAGGCTGTGCAATCTGTTAAAGGAAATCTTTTATAACCAGCCTTTAAGAGTGACACAATTATAGTATATTCTGTCCTCATGCACAAAATGTATCCAAGGACAAGATAACCATTTTTACTGCTATCTATTACTCCAGTAATCAAATGTACCTGTAAATATATCCCTGTAAGATGTATTTCCCTGGGAAAAAATGCCACTGGAAAAAAATGTTTTCAGTTAATGTAATGTATCTAGTCCTTACGCCTAGAGTTTGCGCTATACATAAGCAGAGAAGATTTGGGAATGATTCACCAGAATGATCAAAGCCATATGAGGCCTCTCTTCTAGAGGTATGAATTAAATTTAACTTATCAAACAAAAGAACAAAGAGTGACTTAGTCTCTCTACCACCACAAGAATGTAAATTTCAAAAGTAATGGGATCTTCAAAGCAGCAGACTAGGATATAAAGCACACTGTAAGAGCTAATGAACAAGAACAGAAATTTTTAACAAAATTTAACATAATTTAAACATCAAAATAATTTACCAAGGACTATAACAGGGCATATACATTTATAAAACAGATATGAAAATTATGCTCATGTTCAACTTTAGATTCAGAACAAGAATTGTATATTGATCCATTGATATATGAACTTTCCTTCAATGTCACAGGTGCAACATCAGCAGGCAGGAGCTGAGATGCTGAAGTGTTCAAAGCACCTGGTGAACCGTGAATACAGAAAGAAACATGACACACTGCATAGTGAACTTTATCCACAAAGTGCACCTGGATTTCGGGAACACAGAAGTATCTACGTCACCCTTGAAAGAGGGCACTGAAGCATTGCAGTCCGTGTAGGTAGAAAACACTAGGGAGGCAATGCAAGTAGAATTCTGCTGTCTAAACTTACTCATTCTTCTGATGTCTTCTAGTTCAGTATGTTTAATTCAAAGACATGGATGTTTTACTAGAAGGAGGAAGTGAGAATCTGTTGCGATGGATGAAAATCTTAATAATCTTTCCTTAAGGAAGGATAAAAAAAAGTAAAAAGGAAATAAGTAATTATGGACTCACTGCCCAGTGAGGTTGCTGAAGGTTTGAGGTTTGAATTTAGTCACCTCCTAAAGAAGTCTGTAGTTTTGTTGAAATTTCCAGTTTCAAATGTATGGAAGTTTTATGATGATTTAGTGGATCTTAGATGGCACTGAGTGCCTTTGTTTAGGTAATATCACAAAGTTGAGTGCTAATAATTAATTTTTAAAATCTTTTGGTGTTATTTTTGTCATAGCTGTGGTGAAGGTAAATTAAGCTAGTACAGAAACTATCTAAACTACTTTCCAAAAACTGAATGTCTGAGGATTTGAACTAAATATGTTCTGCTTCAGGATAAAACAGGAGTAATGAAGGAAAATTATGACAGAAAATACATGTTTGTATAACACACATTTACATTTCAGTGGCATGCACAGGCTATAATCAAGGATTAAACACAACTTATTCTACATAATTTCCCTGTACAGAACACTAAGATCATTCTTGCTCTCTAAAATTTTAATGCTCACAGTCCATCAGGCTTTTCTAATAAATAATGAATTATAAATTAAGAAATAGAAGGGCTTTTTCTTTGTGTTATTTTCTAATGCACATTAGAATTATGTCTTTAATCTTTTCTATTATGTAACTTAATTCCCAGCACTTTGCTAACCACTCATAAAAGAAGCTGATCAGAATGTGTACTTGTCTCCTGATTCCAATAGGCATACAAAGAATCAATCACTATGTCTACAATATATCATGTTTCATATTTAATGTTTTACATATTTTGCTATTTTCTTTTTTTTAGTACCAACTGGAGAGCAGGTCACTTCCAACCCCATTAAGAAAAGCAAATACAGTGAACTATCTGTCTTTTTTCTTCTCACCCATTTTTCACAGGAGGCTGAGGAAAACAGTTGATTCCCAAGCATCTGCTGCTTTTACTCACAAATTTACACAACAGAATTCTAGAAGGCCATCAAAATCTCAAGGTTAACTTTCAGAAAGCAGCGACTGAAAGGCATCAGTGCTAACATTAAACCGTTCTTTTTATCTCCCTCTCTGTGCTGCATTGCTTTTGCTTCACATGATACCATAGTGCAAGATAGGTTATAAATTATTATCTTTGATTCAGTGGTTTTTGTGTTAGTTAAATGAGTCTTTGCTTTGCCTTTTTTTTTTTTTTTAAGTGTGAACTTAAACATCTCTGAAACACAAAATAAAATATCCATATAAATATTATGATGGCCAGTCATGTCTGTTAAAAAGGTTTCTAGTCCCTAATACATCTTCAAAGTAATAGAATTAATCACCTGGGCAGATTTCATACAAGTTCATGTAAAGCAATGTCCTTGAACCAAGAGTAGAGGCTGAAATGTGCCTACAGCTCAGAACTTATTTGAACACTTTTGCAGCTGTGTTAGCTTTTCATAGCCTACCTGACCCTCTGCTGACTGCTGTGGATAAAAAGCCTTTTATAATGGTTTCTAATTTAGCAAAACAGAATGTGTAATTTCTCATGGTCTGCTACTTATTTGTAGGAAAATTGCAAAATTATGAAATGGACTAAATTGTTTTAATCAAGGGATATGTTTATTCCATAAACCACACTTGTTTTATCTCCAGTGACTTCCTCGAAGGAATTAAGTCCCATAGCAGAGTTGCCAATCAACATCTATATTGCCTGCAGCATAATACTGTATCATTAAGCAGGGCTAATTATCTTTACAATAGGAAATCAGTAACTACAAAATGATTTTCAATTCATCATCTATGTTGTGAACTGTATTTTAATTAACCTCTTGGCTCAAATAAGTTGATTTTAAAGAAGTGAGTAGAAAATGAATCTTACAATAAGTCTTTAAAGTGAACAGTTTGTATATTGCATTACAGAGAGTAGAGAAAGTTCTTCCCCAAAAAAAGACACTCTACAGAAAAATCAAGAAGTCTAAATATTTCCAAGTGAGCACCAACTAGCCTGCCATCTCTTGACAGTATTGTTTCCTGAGAGTAAACCATCAACAGCTATACACCTGAGTACTATATTTATTTTCGTAGAACCACAACAAAAAGGCAAAATCTGTGCTCTCAGTTGGTATTTTGCTACTGGATTGCACACTCATCTATTTAACTGTCTGTATTTCCAATATCCTACATATATTTTCTTCTGAGCTGACTTGCAGTGCCACTCAGTTTCTCATTCAGAATAATTTATTTTGCAGATCCTGAAAGAAGTTAGGCAACCTAAACTGGTGTCTTATTCCATTTTTGGAAATATCAATATACAAATGACAGTTATACAGGATAAAGCCATCAATGTCCATGACTACATCTCACTTCTAACACCACATTTAATCATGCTTGAGAAGCCTTCAGGATAGGCAGTATCTCTTTTCACCTATTTTGAGAAGCACTTTCATCCAATTAGGTGCTACAGTAATAAATTTTTATTTTTATTAGTAAAGAAGTATTGTTAATAATCTAATGTCAAAAGTTGTTAGTGTTTGTAATAATGAAAGCTGCAGTGTTTGATAGTTTGCTAGCTTTGTCAGGGTTCCTCTTCTCTGAGTGATAAATCAGATGACAAGTTTATCTACAGTCTTGAGGCAACTACTAAAGAGCTGCATGAAGTTCCTCTCTCACTCTATAAAATAATATCTTCAAATTAATCAAATGCTTTCATGATGAAGACAGTTTTAACTGCATAATTATGGAAATTACTGCACTCACTTGGCAACTTCAGGCACCAATGCTTAGCTATACTGTACAAACAGAGGTTTTTTGTGAACTGATGCATTCATTGACAATTCCTGGTCTCCATGATCTGTTTTTGTTACTCCAAATTCTATCAATGTTCCAAAACAAGATCCGAAATACAGAAAAAAACCCCACTTTTGTAGGTAGAATAGATCTCCAAGTGCAATAGAAAATGACTGAAAGAACAATACAGATTCTCTGCCTGTTATACGCTCCTAATGTTTTATGCATCTCAATTATATCCACACAGACATACAGATGGAAAAAAGTGTTGTTTTATAGAACAACACTGTCATAAAAATGGTAAAACACTTCCCATTCTAGCTTACGAGCTCAAACGAACTGGAATGGAAGACAGAAATACTTTAACACAAATACATCTTTTTTTTTCTTTTCTTTATGAGGAAAAGCTATGTTTCATAGTGCTTCCATTACTGGAAGTTCTCATTCCATCTACTAATTTCACATATTTCCTTCCATTCCTTTGTGACTGCTTCAATGCTAGCATTAACAGTGCAGCCTAATTAGGCAGAACATACACTGCTTTGCCATCTTCTGTCATCACAGCTGCACTACCATTATTAGCTCATGCAATACATTTTGGTGGTTTTCAAAACTGCATACCTGTGGCTTATCTTGAGCTAATATTCATACTTAATATATTTAAGTATTTAAACTTGTTTACTAGGAAATAAGATAAATATCTCTGCTTACTAGCAATATCTAAAAAAAAAAAAATTGTTACCATTCACTCACCTGTAGATTAATCAAGTACCTAGTGGTCAAAATTAAAATGTAATCACTTTTGTACGACAGTTAGATGTTTCAATCTGAAATGTATTAATAATTCATTGATTCCTAAAATAAAAGATAGTAAAAAGGAGAATGTGCAAGTATGGCACATTATTTGAGACTTTTACATTTTCATCCTGCTGTTCCACCAAACAAAAAAAGTCACACTAATAATGATAGTACTGATTTGAAAAGACAGCAATTAAGTACATGGTCCCTTTAAACTTTAAAATGATTGTTTCAAAGTTATCTTTTGAGATTTGTAAAGAAACAAGACTATAGTTATCTAAATTGAACCAAACTGTTACTGTCTTTCTACTGCTACTCTAAACTTCCAGTGAAGAATGGACCACCACTTTGCCACTGTTTTTTGCAGTGTAAAAGAAAGGTTGTCTTTAGCCTATGCTCAAGAAAAAGATAGGAAGCAGCAGTAAGAGGCTCTAGGAAGAAAAATTCAAAGAGACAGCTATGTATCAGATAGGTGGCAGAGATTCATGAAACTTTGAAGGAGGAGCTCTGGCTTAAGAATGATTACTGGAAGGAAAATAAAGATTCATGATTTGGAGTCAGATAGGATTATTGAGAATAGAAGAAAAGGCTACAGGCACAGCCTATTCCCTCTTCTGTGTTTGTTCTGAAGCCAGAACAGTGTATCGCAGCTATTATATCCATAAATACAGTACAAGTGAGAAGACGCAGGATATAATGGAGAAGAAAATAATGGAAGCTACAGGCAGGGTAAGAATATCAGAAGGTAGGCTAGGGAGAAGTACATCTTGACCTTAAACAGAAAGAATTAGGAGTCACAAGACCAGGGAGGAAAAATAACTATAATGCAAGACATAAAAAAGAAAGTTATTTGATAGTATTACAAAAAACATATTAATATCCTTTGTTCCACCTAAACTTAAACTGAGCATAATTACTTCATTTTCTTATTGTACAAAAAAGCTTGGAAGAAGTTATGTGATATGGGTTTCCTTTTCTTGCTTTCTGAAATCTTAACCAGTAGATTCAAAATTCTCTAACATAATAGAACTATGCCAGAACAACAACTTTTAGGATTTTTTTCCTTCTCATAAAATGATTTTTTTTCCTGCTTATTCTCTAACATTAGTATACCTTTAACCAGGTAAACATGTACTCTTAATGGAACATTATCCTATGCTTCAGATTTGTTTTTTACATTCTTTAACTTTCTGATTATCTTATTTTCAAACAAATTTTCTTAGTTCCAGTAGAAGTTCTTCCACATAGTAAAGAAAAGGTGAAAATTAAAGTTATGTCCTGCATAAAATAGAAGCCAAGAGCACCCCTAAAATACCTTTTATTTTGAAAGAGAGAACTAAAGAGGAAAAAAAGAAAAAATGAGAACGGAAAAGATAACAAAAGGAAGAAAACAGTAAAGAAAAAATTGGGGAGACTGTGAGGAAATGAAACAGATATCAGGATCTCCAGACTATTCATATGCCAACTAATTTATTATTAAAGCACAACATTTCTGAATCACTTACAACACACTCTGTTCATGAAATTATTCAGATACATGCAAGAAATATTAGAAATTAGAATTACTGCAAATATTTTTCCCATAAGGTCATTCAGACAGCATAAAGAAACAATCATGCAACAATTCCTTCCATTTTCTCAGAACTCAAGGAGAACCATGGGAGCTATTGTATTTACTTGTTTGTATCTACAGTATGAGACACTCCTTCCAAGTCTTTTTATTCACATATGAGGTGAAATTCTGTCTCTGTCGAAATCAATAAGATTTTTGCTATTGATTTCAATGAAACTACAATTCTGATCAGTGTTTGTACTCTCTCTCATGGCTTAGTGGGACTCTTAACAAAAAATCAGGTAAACTGCACCACCGGGATCCAATTCACTACAGTCATTTTCATACAGTGAAGGGAAGAAATGTTTTGATTCAATGGGAAGATTGTGATGTTTACCTAGTGCAACAATTTGCATTGCGTCAATCTGCAGTGTTCATACACAAGCCTTCTCCTGTTCTTGAGACTTCTGCTGTAACAGCAGACGAGAATATATTTCTTTCATTGATTTGGTTATTAATCTCATTATGCCAACTATTCATGGCCCATTTTCACTGCTTAGGAAAAAAGAATAAAGCACACATGAAATGTTAGTGTATGAAAGATCACTGAAACCATTTTCACAACATTGCAGTCATATGTAACTACAAAATGACTATACAACAGGATTATTTATTGAACTTCTAGGCACATATTTTTTTCCTGGTTTATGCCCATATATCTGACAGGGCAATCCCCCAGCGCACAGACTTTCTCAGTGTATCACCGTATTGAACACCCTACTCTAATGTAAAACTGGAAAACCACTCTTAGGGTGCAGAGGTGCACGCTGCACATAGATTCAAACCCCAGGCTTTATCCCATTACTTGCCCATCTCTGTCTTGAATCCTAAGTGGTAGGTAACAAAAGGTTAAGCACAAGTAACGTTGTAACAAGATGTGCAAGTAAAGCAAGCAAGGCAGCAAAGCAAGCAAGATAACAAAGCCAGTGAGACAACAAGCACCATCAAGAAGATAGCAAGTTTTAACAGAACCTGCAAACTGCAAAACTGGATAAAAACAAGACAGACTGAAAAACAAGGAGCACCAGGCACTTGCTGAAAATAGAGGTAAAAAGTTCAAATGTGAGGAAGACTACAGAAGCCTTCAGCAAAACACCAGCAGAAGACTAATGGCCAACATAGAAAAAAATTGACACATGCACCGAAGCAAAAAACTGCTATAAAACCATGACACAGCTGTATGAAAATATGAGTATGCTAATGATATGTTTTAATTGTGATGTTGTCCAGAACAACTTCAAAAATGCAACTGAAAGCTAAAGAGGATTGAGTGAGTTCTTGGCAGAAAGATCTCCCTCACTCCCAGCACTGAAAGAAAAAATACCTGCCAGATAGCCATCTGGCCATAGAGTTTTATTTGCTTGCCCAGTTTTGGGCATCAGTCTAGAGAAGAGCACCAAAGCAGGTGAAGAACCTGGAGCACAAGTTCCATGAGGAGCAGCTGAGGGAGCTGGGATTGTTCAGCCCAGAGAAGGCTAAAAGGTCGAAAGGAGGTTGTATCCAGGTGGGGGGTCAGCTTCTCCTCCCAGGCAACCAGGATGAGATGCTATAAGAGTTAAGGTGCATAAACGGAGATTCAGGTTGGACATTAGAAGGAATTTCTTCACAGAAAGGGTGATTAGACAGTGGAACGGACTGGCCAGGNCCCCCGCACGCAGCCGCTGTCAGAGGGGCCGCGGCGGCCCCCGGGCGGTGCCGTCCCTCCTGCCGAAGCCTCGCCGCGCCTCCGGCCCGCGGCTGATGCTCCTCAGGTGGCGGGGCTGGCGCTCGGTTCCACAGAGAGAGAGAAGTGCGAGCGCTCGGACCTCCGTGACTCGCTCAGGGGATGGGAGCAGGGCAGCCAGCTGCTCCCCGCCCTCACGTTCAGCTCTTGTCAAGCACCGTGGCTCTGAAGTGCCCCGGGAGCTCCCGGTGGGGACTGGCTGCAGATCCCTGTATTCTCGGCCTGCAGCCGCCCAAAGTTAGGTGTGTGCTTCCATGGCCTTTGGAAGCAGGAGAAGGCTGGCATGTTGAAAGCAGATAGATACTCTAGTGTAATGCTGAGGGTCTCTTACCACGTTTACAGCAAAGAATCCAGAAAGATTGTCTTTTGTTACTGCTGCTTTCTTAAATTCAAATCACATTTTCTGTTTTCTGGTTGTCAGATTTCAAACACCTTTTTTAAAAAAAATTGGGTAAACGAAAATCAAATCTTCTATTATTGAAAGTGTTTGAAAAGATCTCTTTAGCATGTAACAGCTGTGAAGTGTCTGAATGCCATGCCTAACGTCTTCTTACATCTTTAATGATTTTCAAACTATTCTTAAAAAAAGACTTTTCGTATACNAGATGTGTTTAAGGAGACTGGATGTAGCATTCAGCGCCACAGTCTAGTTAACAGAGAGGTGTTCGGTCATAGCTTGGAGTCGATGATCTCATGCTAAATTGATTCTGTGACTACCACTTCGCGGCTGCAAAGCAATCAACAATCCAGCAAAGGCTTTTAAGGAACGGAAAGATTTTATATATATATATATATTTATTTTTTTTTTTAGGCCCTTCAAGTAAAAAAAAGAGAAAACCAACCAACCAACCAACCCACGAACAGCAAACGCACTCGGAAAGCCCCGCGGAGGCCCCGGCTCCCACGGAAAGCGGNNCAGGAGAAGGCTGGCATGTTGAAAGCAGATAGATACTCTAGTGTAATGCTGAGGGTTTCTTACCACGTTTACAGCAAAGAATCCAGAAAGATTGTCTTTTGTTACTGCTGCTTTCTTAAATTCAAATCACATTTTCTGTTTTCTGGTTGTCAGATTTCAAACACCTTTTTTAAAAAAAATTGGGTAAACGAAAATCAAATCTTCTATTATTGAAAGTGTTTGAAAAGATCTCTTTAGCATGTAACAGCTGTGAAGTGTCTGAATGCCATGCCTAACGTCTTCTTACATCTTTAATGATTTTCAAACTATTCTTAAAAAAAGACTTTTCGTATACAGAGAGTTTTTGAGAGATTCCCTGTTTTTTGCTAACACTAGAAACACTCACAAGGTTCCCACACATATGGTCAGCCTCTGTTGCTTTTTATTATTTGTGATCTCCAGATCAGAATGTGGAGAATTGTGTAAATGTGTAAATGTTGTGCTTTAAACACTCTTTCCAGTCCTCAGTTTGGTAAATCTCACTTGGTCAATCACTTGGAAACTGAATTAATGTTTCTAGGTGCACATCTGCACTGTAGCTCCAGAATCAGGGCTTTAAGGCCTAGGAGCTTCAGCTCTAGATAGAGCAGATCTGTCACTTCAGCATTTTCCATTCCTTTGAGCTGGAAAAACTTAGTAGAAGCTAAGCTTAGATAACCTATTTGAGAAGCTTTGATTCCATCCATGAGCTACCAGCCTCAGTGGCTTCTGGATGACCTTACCCTTGATCAATAAAATCAGATTTTTAGAGCTCTCTCCTATACTGCATTTCCATTTATTATGGTTAAGCAACATCAGAGCAAATAAATTACAGTATTTGCTGATTCTTACTAAACTAGATAAATCTGTTTTATCTGAGTTTAATTTCTTTGTATAATGTATCTTCTTTGCATAATCTCTTTTGGGATTTGTAAAACTAAAGCAACCCACTGGACAGGGTACTGAAATTTGAGTTGCCTGACCAAAACTATCTCGAGTGATTAAGCACCATCACCCCTTTCAACCATTTTTTTATTGCTTTTTCTTCTCTGACTAAAGAAACATTCTTATTTGGGAAAAAGTGTCTGGGAAAAAAAGCCTCATCATCTGTACATCTGTATGCTTTTTTTCTTCATATAGTGGTACGGACAAACAGGAGGTTCCCCTGTACAGTAACTTAAGGGTATAAAAAGCAGTAGTGAGGGAGAAAAAAAGTCACTGTCAGGTAAGAGCTTGAGAGATTCAATTAAGTTTGTGGAACAGTTATAAAAATACTTAAAATACTTCAGATTTTTTCATAGACCCTTTTCTTTTTTCATGGGGGAGTTGTTTTAAGAAGAACGCCTAGAAATTTAGCATACTGTGATGAATTTCATGCTATTTATTACCAAAAAATCCAGATTAATTTAGAACAGAGGTAATCATAATGGGATAGACTTACATGTATTTTGTGCTTTAATTCTGTGTAGTAGCTTAAAAACTAAAAAGTAAAACAACTGTGTTGGATGTTTTGGTTTTTTTTGAGAACTGGATGTTGAGGAAATACAGGTTTTAATTTATCCTGAAAAGCTTCCTAGTATTTTCCTGAGGTTTTTTCTCATGTTTTGTTTTCTGTATTCATTAAAGGAGTAATTCTGATCTATTACAGATTTTTTTTCCTCTTTTAAAATTTATTGAGTAGGCAAGAGAAGGAGCCCAGACTGCTTACTTTTTTGTCTGGTACACATATGTGTGTCCACAAACACAGAGTTTGAATCCAAAAGCTGCTGAGTCAGGGTAATTGCATGTAAGATATTAACTTCATAAAGCTGAAGTTGTTCAGCCTGACTTTTTCCTACCAAGACAGTCAATTGCTGTTAGATCCAAGGGCACCCAAAAGTCCAAGGC
Source organism: Cisticola juncidis (assembly GCA_013400215.1). Classification (NCBI taxonomy): domain Eukaryota; kingdom Metazoa; phylum Chordata; class Aves; order Passeriformes; family Cisticolidae; genus Cisticola; species Cisticola juncidis. The sequence continues at coordinate 1,573,378 of VXBR01005529.1, forward strand.
AAGATGCTTCCCAGGTCTATAGGAGTGAGTGGTACCTAAGTAAATTGCAGTCGGACTCTAAAATTTGAATATCCATGACAAATGCAAAATCACTATGCTTTGTCTAATGACTGTTGAATCAGAAATGTGTTTTTAAGGATAGACATAACTTCATGTAACTGTTTCATGGGTGTGTTTGCTTAATCTCTTTCCCCAATGTTGCTATTCTGCTGTGGCACTAGCATTGATGAGAGTAATTTATCTGTCACTGTCTCTGAAAAGTAGATCTGAACAAGATTAAATGACACATGAAGCACTGCCCATCTGTAGCTCTTTAATACAGCTTTTACAATATAGGTGTTTGTGCCTAGGTCTGAATTATGTTATCATCATTGAGACTGATGTCTCCCCAAAACATAAGCCTTTACCATAGACATCACTTACTTGTAGAAATTTTGCACTTTGATGCTGAGCCTCTGTATAAGCATAGCAGAAGTTCTTAATACAGTATGGTAGACCAAGGTCTGTGTCAATGCTAGTCAAATGCTAGTAAGCATGCTGCTCATTGTTTAGTATCCTTCAATGGTGAGTATTCCATTGAAAAAACATTTGTTGAAATAATAACGCGGAGCACCAAGATCAATTCCAGACAAATGACTTAATGATAGTGAAATTTTGATCTAAACAGGAGGAATTAAGTAGTTGATATGCCAACCAAGAATAAAAAGGAACAACTTATTTGATATGGAATAGGAAAACCCAAATGAAAAACCTTGTGACTATTCCAGTTATAGATGTTGCAGTCATTAATTATTTTTCACAGAAGAGATAAAATAATAATTGCAGAGGTAGTTTATCTCTGGCAGTTCTGTATGTTGTTTAATGAAGATCAGTAGCATCTTGGTTAAATTAAATGGAATACATTAATACATTAGTCAGATGAATAATATTGTTTCCTTAAAATCCTAACCCTTCAGAAAACTTCAGTTTATCTAATCTGAAAATTGAGTTAAATTACCAGGTAGCAGTAGCATAATATACTAGAAAGAAGACTGAAAAGGTAATGGAAAACAGCAGGAGCAGTTTGAGTATATTTAAAGTTAATTTCTTATTAGAGTAAGATGTTCTGTGCTCCAAACAATCTCTGACAATTCTAAAATCATGGGATGGATTGTTAGCAATAGAAAAACCTTATTGTAATTTGACGTAAAGCAATGTGAAATTCTCTAAGCATGTATGGGAAAATCATTTTCTCTGACAGTAGCCAATCGTATGGTTTCAGAATCCAGTTGGGCAAAATGAACAATATTATTTTCATAGTCTTGCCTTGCTCCATCTGTTCTTTGTTGGCTTTAGTGTTGTGATACTCATTCAATTGGGTCCACTCTCTAAGAAGGTAAAAGCGCATTGGGATTTTCATGTTGTTTATTTTTGAAATGTTAACCAGGTTTTGCTCTTAAAGTAAATGAGTGACCTTACTGTGAAAACCAAATGCATCACAGAAGTAAAAATAGACAGTAGGATGAACGAATTAATACTGGAAGCAGAAGCTCCCGTTGTGGCAGTGTAATATTGATAATCCAATTCAGGCTGTATTGTTAAAAAGCATATTCTAAAATTGCTTATCTAAAATTATCAGAGCAGTAGCAAACAGCATACTATGACAACTGAGCTCTATGTTAATGCACTATAACATTGGTAGGGAACTATGGTCAAGTAATTTATAAGTATTTTAAAATTACTTGTGTATATCACAGTAAATTAAAATAAGATTCTAAAATTTGGAGGTCAGTGATAGAAATACACATCACAGCTATGCTGTGTCTAATGACCCTTGATTCAGAAACTGACTCTTAGATTTTCCAGTTTAGTGTTGTCAGTTTTATGCATAATCTTGTTCCATGTAATTTTTGGTAACCTAAATTTTGTTAATCCTTTTCTCTGGTTCTCTTGTGATAATGTTGTACAGGAATTAAAGTTATAAATAAAGTAATCAGGCCTTCTGTTATACTGACTTTCTTCCCCCTACTTTCATGGTTCAAATCTTGTTGTGTACCATTGGTCTTGTTTTGAATTTAGCCCTGGCGCTACATGAAGTGTCAGGCAGCTGTGACATTGTACTTGCAGGCTTTCTGCTTGAGGTGCATCTTTAATGCTATGCTGGCTTTTGCTTACATGAGTCAGAAAAAAAATTAAAATTTTAGATCTGTAAAGTTGCAAAGGATCATGGTTTCAAATTTAATTTGCCAGAGTATTTTGTTAATATATTGGCTAACAGAACACAAAGTGGTTGTTCTGAAGCCAGTAAATAGGTTAGTGAATGAAACCTGCATTCTGAATATAAGGTGTAGTTGTGTCCTAACTTATTTTGTTTTTTACTCTTGTTCTGCTATGTTATTCTCCTTTCATGGCTTCTGCTTTTTTCTCCTGTTTTCTTTACTATTTCTACCTGAATAGCACTTACAAAACGTAATAGTCCTGAAATAATGAAACCAGAATTTCCATTTCATGGGATTTATCTGGGTTAGGATAAAAATTAGGTTCAAAAGTAAAATACTTAGTAAAATATTTGAGTCCTTGGTGGTAGAACCTCAGAATGTGACACATGTTCTCAAGGAAAGAAATGGGGGTTTGTTTGTGTACCTTATGCTCCACAAAGTCTGTTTTGCAGTCAGTGTATGCATATTTGTCTCTGTGTTATTTTTATTATGTAGAGGTTTTATGAAGCATTTCATACTGCTGAATACTAGGTAGTAAGAAATCTGACTTGCAAATATTTGTCTTTTGATCAGTTGCAGCCAAAATCCTTCTGTTGGGATTCTGAACTATGACATCATGGCAAGATTTCGCAGAAGAACATGCATCATTTTGTTGCTTTTTATTTTGTTTATTTGCTCCATCATGATGGCTTTGAAGACTCTGAGACCTGACAGAGCTGGCTTTGGGGATCCATTTGGACTTGGTTTGTTGCCAGAGCTTCAACAACGGACAGTGCTCCTAGACAGTAAACAGAATGTGCTAAATAGGGCTCAAGCAGATACTGTAACACGTGTTAGTAATTTGCATAGTGTTGCTGTCAATACTATGAAAGCATCTATGTCTCCAGTAAAAAAACTGGAAGAGGAGCTGTCTTCTCCTAATTACAACTTTCACATATTCTACTATACTTGGTATGGGAATCCACAGTTTGATGGTAAATATATTCACTGGAATCATCCACTGTTGCCACACTGGGATCCCAAAATTGCAAACAATTATCCAAAGGGAAGGCATAATCCTCCTGAGGACATTGGGGCCAACTTTTATCCAGAACTTGGATCTTACAGTTCCAAAGACCCTACTGTGATAGAAGCCCACATGAAACAAATGCGTTCAGCTTCAACTGGTAATGAAAGTTAACATTTCAGCATGTTGTTCATTTATCCAGCCTAACATATGTGAATGAGCACAACTGAGCTATTCTATTTTTCTGTGTAATTCAGGAGATGTCTGAAACTAGTAAATGTCTTTATGTCTCTGAGTTTTAACCCCCAACTGAAACTTACATCTTCAAGGCTGTGTCTGATGAGTGTAACAGCAGAGGAACGTAAGAATGGTGTTTGTAATACAGTAGGTACATGTTTTTCATGGCTTACTGCTGAACACTGGTAACATAAATGAAAATACAGAAACTGGTGACTAGAATATATTGTTTGTGTATTTTATTTTTGGAGATGAATACTTCAGTTTAAAGAACAGGTTTCAGTAAATTATGCTAACATGGTTAAGGAGCATTCTGTTCAAATATGAGTGTTTTGTTTTTTTTTCTCTGAAGGCTATGTGTGTAATAATATTAAATTATGCATTATTTTGTTACTGTTGAAAAGTATTTTATTTGAATACAAATTGATGTTCCTTTTTTCTAAATAAGATGAACTATATGCACAAGTCATTCCTAATTGTTTGGCTATATGGTCTTTTTTATGTTAATCTTTAAGCAATCATATAGGCTAATATTAAATTTTGAATAGCTTCTGTGAACGTAGTTGGAGCAACATGACCAAAGCTCATTATTAATACTGTTAATCACCTTGTATTAATACTGTTAATCACCTTGAATCTCCTTCATTTACCTCATCATTAAGGTTTAATGTAATTGTTATATTTTGATTAGTGATGTTTACTTGTGTAGTGTTTACTTCTTGGTTGTTGTCATCTTGTGGTTTTTAACCTAACCTTTATTTTGTACAAGGGTTAATACAAACATAAGAAATTTCTCACCCTCTTCAGTAATATAACTCCCATCAAGAGGAGTAACAAGACTGGTGTGGAGAAATCTCAGATATCAGTTGCCAATAAGCACTGTTTTAGTCTTATCTAAAACAAAATAATGTGTGATAGTGTGATGAAGGCAAGGGCAGAACTTGCAACTTTCGAAGAATATGTGATGTTTCTCATCCTCTAAATACAGATGTCTGAGAAAGTTGAATTGCTGATGGAAAAGGTGCCACTTACTTGGAAAAATGCTTTGCATAATTTTTTTTTTTAGTATAACTTCAGTTAGTTTTCTGTTTGAAACTCAGCAATGTGAATGAGTAGTTTCAGGTTTCCTGTGACACTCTTTGTAACATAAATGATATTTATAAAGAGTCACTTTTTACCTGCTGTTATTCTGACTTAAGGATTTAAGTACAATTGAATTTGTTCTCTTCCATCTAGATTTGACTAACATAAATTGTCACCTTTTTTTTTAAGAATTATATTTTGTTCATTCTTTTATACTGTGAGGCTGACTATTTACAGATTCTCCTTTTTCTCTTTTAGCCAGTGTCTCATCCATGACTGTATTTTACAGTCACATAATCATTTTTCTAGCTATTTTTGAAGCTTTATCAAGGATCTTATGAAAAAAGAAAAATGTGACTGGTTCTTTCAGCAAATATTGTCTAATGATTGAAGACATATAAGAGATTGGGGCTACAGGAGTCCCATGCAGTGCTTCCTTGTATTCTTATATTTTACAAATCTTACATATTAATTTCCTAATGTTTTACAGATTAATACAGTAAATTTTATTGGTGAGATTGCTTGAGGATTTTTTTTTGCACCAGACTTTTTTTGTGATAGCCTACTTATGTTTTTAGTGACTGTTCTGACCCTAAACATTTGTGACACTGTTTTTAGTGTCAAGTCCATGCTATTTTTTTAGACTCTTGAAGCAGTACATAACTTTATTTTTTTTAACTACAGGAAAGGAAATGTGTAGTAGTCTTTCTCAGGAAAGACCAATGCAAATGTGAATTTAGGTTTCTTGATCAACAATTCTGTCTCTTGAACTTTTATGTATTTCCTAAAGGTATAAAAGAGGGTCTTGTCAGATGTATTCAAGGTATCCAGATTTGTTGCTGTTCTGTTTGTCCTTTATACCTTACTCATTTGCATTTAGTCCTTTTCTTTTGTGTGCAATAAAAGATAATCTGATAAAATGCAGTAAAATATTGCATTTTGCATTCCTTGAGCAGACTTGTCTTTTGATTATCTGTTGTGTTTTTCTTTTTTGATAAAATGCAAAGCAAATGTGTCTGAGAGTACTTAAACTCCTTTCTGTGTGTAGTGAGCACAAATTTCTGGTTTGGATATTGTGTGATTATGTGTTCACTGCAATTTATGGTTTCTTTTTCCTAATTTTGGAATGATTTGTTGGAAATTGTTGGTCAGAAATGTTATAATGTTAGTAAAGTGGGTGGAATTTAGAATATATACTTCCCTAGCTCAATGAATTTATTAATTTACTTAAATCATTACCTAGTTAAAAAGAACCACATTGACTTATTCTTCTCTATATTCAAAATAACATTGCTAGGAAACTGTTTTTACATCAGTATATCATGTATTTCTTTCAGACTTAGCTTCTTTCTGATACTGTTTCCAGCTGCGCATCTAAAAGATCTCAACTATTTATCTGACAGCATTTTATCTTAGAAGGAAAGGGTTTAGCCTTTCTGAAGAGAGTGTTCTTTTGCTTTCTTGGAGAGCGTCAGAAATTTTTACAGTATGAAGACATGTGGTTTTTTTGTATTTTTTCTCCACAGCACTGGTAACATCTTTAAATTTTTGAGAGTTACTCAAGCATTTTTGAAGATAATAAATTTAAAAACTAATTTCACCTGCTTGGAAGGGTGAATTACACCTTAGTAACTGTACCAGCAAGAAAGAAGGTTGTGAGATTGAAGTCACTGCTTCTAGTAATAAATGGTTGGTTTGTATTTTGAGCCAGAGGTACAATGAAGAAATGCGATGCAGAATAACATTCCTTAAGATGAGAATCTCCCTCATGACATGCACAGCTCTTATCTCTTGAGTGTTCTATGACCTGTGTGTCTTGATATTCTCTGCCTGTATTGTGGTGTAGCTATAATGCCATAGTGGAGAGCACTCTTTTCCTCTTGTACAACCTGAAGGTTGGAATGCTGTGCTGAGAAGTAGGAGGGAACACGTCTTAAGTGTTAGGGTTAGACAGTAAACAGATTTGTTCCCTTGACAGATTATCTAACCACTGTTTGTTTTGCAGTCCTGGAAAGAGAGGAGTTAAAATCCACTCTGACAATACTGAGATTTTGTAACTGATTAAAAGGAATTTGAGATTCTGATTTATTTTAAGTAGATTTCACATCAGTAATTGTAACTCATAACAATGTTACAGTGTACCTGTAATATGTTAAACAACATGATTTAAAAGTTTTGTATTTTCAGGTGTAATCGTGCTTTCATGGTACCCACCAGGTATGGCTGATGAAAATGGAGAACCAACTGATGATTTAGTGCCAGTTGTTTTGGACTATGCACACAAATATAACCTAAAGGTAAAGTAATTGTAGTTGTATATAATGGGACCAATTAGGAAAGTAAACCTTGCTGTTAATACTGCACTTATTTTTGGTCATGGAAGCCTTTGAATTGCACTGAACTGTGGTAGGGCCTGAGTAATATTCCCTTATAAGCGGAATAAATATTGTAATCTGCTTTAGTGTGCAGAATCTAAGGCATAGTGTTGTGGATTTTTTTTTTAATTTCTTTTCAGGAAGCAGTTTTTAAAATAAAGCATTATATTGTTTTCCTATGAGTCTTGGGAGTTGAGGAAAGTATTACATACTCCAAAATACTGTGAAATACAGTGAGCTGTAAACTAAGGACCTGTGAGAAAGAAGAAAAACTTCTTCATTTTGCATTATTTCATAACTTGCTAGCACCTGATCAAAGAGCTCAGAAGCAAGCATCTATGAGGAATAAAGCCAGATTTAGAATATCTAGTTTGAATAAATGTCTTTATTCCAGAAGGTACAAGGAACGCTTGCCTTGGACTGTAAGGTCGGAGACATTCTGCTCAGATTTTAGGGTTACTTCAGAACACGGCAGGATAGAAAGACTAAGTTACTGACTTCTTAAAATAGGTGAAATATAAAGTCAGTTAAAGATTACAAGAACTGATCTGTAGAGTCTTAAATTTGGGGTTGTTTATTTTTAGAATAAAACTTGTATTTCCCTTTTGTGATAAGGAAAATACATATTTCATTTTAATCTCTCCCAAGTCATAAACTTGAGTTTTTAAGTAGCTGCATATGTTTCATCTCTGGAGTGTGCTGTCTGTACTGTGTATGGAAAACACAGCCTGTTCATCTGCTTGGGTTTTAGCTGGTTATGCAAGTTGCAGATTCTCAGTGAAATTTCCTGTCAGTGGGGATAACTGTAGATTCCTTACCAAGCAGGAGGAAAATAGGATGATTAAATTGGATACAGAAGTAATTTTGAAACTGTTAAAAATACTGTGTGATTTGCATTATATGACATAGGTAGCGCTCTATCTAATAATTTCTAAAAAGACAGAAAAAGGTGTTATCCTTTCCCAAAATTTTCAGACCATCTAATAGAGTTTGCTCTCACCTAAAAGAACTTGTTAATATTCAAGTCTCAAAGGAGTCAAGGCCAAATAAGCCTGCCAAGCTGCCAAGGAAAATACGATCGTGTGTTATAGTATGATACTGATTGCAATATGGATGAAGCTGCTCTTATCACTTGGAAGAATTACTGGAATACAGATATTCAGTACAGATATTGCAGTAAATGTTTTTAAGCATTCTTCCTCTAGTAAGTTATTACAGTAAGTGTTACGAGTCTTAGTAGACCAAAGCCAATATACAAAACATGTTTCTGTTACATCTGCTAAATAGAAATCTGGGCTAAGATATGGACTTTTGATTTGCCTGGTTTTGATAGTTGAAAATGAAAGATGAAATTACAGTGCTCTTCAACCTATACTGTCCGCCTTAGTGATTTAGTCTAACTTTTTTTCTATAGTTTCTATTTAATAAAGATTGGCACTGCAATGGAATTTTTTTACTGTTGCAGAGTTGTCAAAGACTTTATTAAATACATTATACTCTAAAATTGCTTCTGAAAAACTTGTTGCTTTGATTAGTGTAATGTATTCCTTCATGATTGTCTGTTTGAAAACAAATTCATTTTTACATTGGCATTCACACATACTGGTTAATCAACTCCATAAGCTCCAAGCTTGACATTCTGAGCAATAGCAGTACATTATATTAGATTTAGTTCCAAGAGCTTGTTGCTGTTAATAAATCTATAAAATTTTAAATTAAAGTTTTCATTTCCCATATCTTAGAATCTATTTTGACTCTGAAAACTATCCTTGGAGCATTATCTTTAGCAGATTTTAATACATTAATTAGAAATTAAGTACTGAAATGTTTTATCATTTTATAAGTTCTCTGACATTCAGATAGATAATATTTTGGTATAGGTTTTGTAGCTTTTTAAGTTTTCTGAAGCATGATTACCACTTGCTGTAGTCTAGGGTAAACAAAAGCAGTGTTCTGTTTTAATTAAAAAAAGCCTAAGTATTTAATACCAAACTTCCTGGAATCTGAAGCTTCTGGTGTCAGTAGTGCAGGATTGGATTATTCTCAGTATAGACTGATGAATTGTTTGGTCTGTAAAGAATTATATGTTTTGTGACTGGTACTTGCTTCATATAATACCTAGTGTCCACATATTCAGTAGTGTTTTTTGTTCGTGTTGCTCTTATGCTTCCATCTTTCAGGTCACTTTTCATATTGAACCTTACAAAGACAGAGATGACCGCAGCATGTACCACAACGTCAAGTACATCATTGACAGGTGAGTTTTTTCAGAATAGTTTCCTTGGGGTTTCTTGCATGCTGGTTTAGGGGACTTCTATATATGAACTAAAGCTTACAAAAATACATCAGAGTGTCTATTGAGACTGAAGAGAACTGAAAGATTTCTTCCTATTTCAGTGCTGAAAAACTCAGTTTTTTAAATACTGAAGTGTGAATTTTACATAGATTCTCAAATTTAAATTGCTTTCAACATTCTTTAATAAGTTACAAGTCATACTTCAGATTAGGAACATGATCTATAAATTAAATTAAGTAAAATATACATTTTGACAGTGACCAACTAGCACATTATTGTGTTGATCTCTAATGATTTTAATTTGTCTTGCCAAATTCTGTACGCCTACTAGTTGTTTTGCTTATCAGTGCTGCTTAGACTGTCTTTATTACATACTGCATTAGAGAATTGCCCTGCAGAGGAAACTGATAACTGTAGCACAGTTTTATACTAAGTTACTGTCACCATTTAACCCCAACCAGCAACCTAGATAGCACCATTGTGCCTTACTTCCTCTGTCTCAGTACTGGGAGAGTGGATCAGAAGGAAAAGATAGACTTTGTACGTTGAGATAAGAGCAATTTAGTGATTGGAACAAAACAGTATTATAATAATCATGCCAATAATATTATTAAGAATGTTAATAGAAAGGAGAAGGGGAGAGAGAGGAGAAGGGGAGGTCATGAGCAATGACCTACAGAACAGTACCCAGCCCAGCCCAGGGCAATGTGCAGACTCCTTCCAGGTAGCTCCCTCAGTCTATGTATGGGCATGACATTCTGAAGTGTGGCAAATCTCTGACCAGCTCAGGTCAGCTGTCCTGGCCTTGCTTCCTCACAGCTTTCTGTGCAGCTCCTCACTGGCAGAGCGGGAAACACTGAGAAGTCCTTGACTTAGGGGAAGCACTACTTAGCAGCAGAGAAAGCATCACTGTGTTATCAATTTTATTCTCATGCTAAATAAAAAAAAACCAACACTGGACCATCTACTAAGAACATTAACTCTGTCCCTGCCAGACCCAGAACAGTTACTAATTTGTATTAGTTTTAAGGTTTCTGAGGAGTCGTTGTTTGATACTTCAGCAAACAGTGGACTGAAAGTGAATATGATGTGCTGTGTTTCAAAGTCCATGTCCTGTCTTTTCAAATTAATTTTTGTGAAAATTCTTCAGCTCAGATTGTACAACAGTATTTTCCAAATGGCAAATTTTGTCTTAACGATACTTGTTTGCTTTATAGATACGGAAGCCATCCAGCCTTTTACAGGCATAAGACCAGCACAGGCAGACTTCTTCCCATGTTTTATGTTTATGACTCTTATGTCACAATTCCTGAAATATGGGCAAATCTGTTAACTGTCTCTGGATCCCAGAGTATTCGAAATACTCCCTATGATGCATTATTCATTGCACTTCTTGTAGAAGAAAGGCATAAGCATGACATTCACAGAAGTGGTTTTGATGGAATGTACACGTACTTTGCCACCAATGGCTTCTCCTATGGCTCATCTCATCATAACTGGGCAAGTTTAAAAGCCTTTTGTGATAGTAACAACTTAATGTTTATTCCAAGTGTGGGGCCAGGTTATATTGATACCAGCATCCGACCGTGGAACAACCACAACACCCGGAACCGTGTCAATGGGAAGTATTACGAGACTGCCTTCAGCGCAGCCCTTCTGGTGCGGCCAGAAATTATTTCCATTACATCTTTTAATGAATGGCACGAGGGAACTCAGATTGAAAAAGCTGTCCCTAAACGAACTGGTCAGGTGGTTTACCTTGATTATAAACCCCATAAACCAAATGTTTACCTAGAGCTTACTCAGAAGTGGTCTGAGAAGTACAGAAAAGAGCAAGAGCAGTGGCTTATGTGAGCTGTCCCAGCTCCAGCTGTTTCCTAATGCATTGACTGTATTGAAAAAGAAATGGAGAGCTGAAGAATCTGTTACTAAATGTCTTTATTTTATCTTTTGAATGTATATGCACTACTACTGAATTTTAATTTTGAAAAGTAAAAAGATTATGAGTATATTGGCAGTTCGGCCTTACTGGATATTTTAGTTCAAAAATATTCAGGGGAAGCTGTTTGTTGTTCATTTGTTTTTGGGGTTTTTTTTTAGCTTTGTAACTTGCATGCTGAGTTTTCAGAACATCTGCATGGGATAACGCTACATGACCAAAGTATAACAAAAAACTGACAGTTTCTTCCTTCGTCTATTCCTGTAGTTGTGTTTCTATACAAACTGATGCTTAATCTAAGTCCTCATAGCTTCTTGCAGGATGCATGTCTATAGTGTTTGGAATAATCTACACTTAACGCTTTTTGATGCTTTGCATACGGAGTTCTTGACATATGACTGGCTTGTGGTAAAAGCACTGAAGAGTTATGGGTGATGCAGTACCACTGAGTTTTGTTTAAAAAAATATTGAAAGAAAGTTCCAAAGAACTGCTCAAAGATTTCTAGTTTACTTACATTTTTTCTGTTTGGTACATGGTGTAGAATTTTGCACATTACTGCATACTAACCAGGAACTTTTTTTTTTCCTATTACTTTGAATTAAAAAAAAAAGATGAATTAGAGTGGGAAATATTTTTTGAGGGGGAAAAACCCTAAAGATGCAAAAAATGTATTAAAACTTCAGGTTTTGCTTATTATATTATTTGCTAATTGATTGCATACACAGATCCAGTGTGCTTTTTTAAATGGTTAAAGTTTCTAAACCCAGTATCTTACTCACCCTACATAAGTTAATTATAGGAAATATTATTTTTTCTTGTTTCTGATTTAGGAGCAACCTAGTTTTGTAGCAATGAGAGCAACTATCCATTTGTTTACTTGCAATCTGAGATTTCTCGTTTTTATCTAGTCCATTTAGTTATTCCAGGATTCAGAATTGTAGACACTAAAATCTTGCTGTTATTCACATAAGCACCCTACCAATGCTACCTGTAAGACTGGTGTGGGTGGAAATCAGTATTTTCAGTCCTAAGAATCTCACCTACCAAATGTTGTGATTATTAACTGGCATTTTTATGAGGTTTGAATGGTTCAATCACACAGATATACCTCCTTAGCAATACATTTTTTGGATTTTCACAGAATTTCATAACAAAGTAATGAACTTTGGAACAGTAGAAATTGCGATGTTTTATTTGCAGCAGGCATTTAATCCTAGCAAAGTGGATTCTTTCTCTGTTGGTTTGTTTTTTTTTTTAATCTACATACAAGCTTCTGGTCCTGTGTTTTAGTTCATATGCTCAGATTGTAGTAGCAGTTAGAATTCCACTCATTTTAGTGCAACCCATGAAAATTACACACTTTACTCAGGTCTCACTGTAATCTGTCCGTTAAGTGGTAAGGTGAATGTGAAGACTTCTGTTAAAACAGAAACCAAACTAGTATATTTTTTTCCAGAAAACTTTGTCATTCCAAATAAATATAAACCAGTTACCACTATAAATTTCTAGAGTCTTTCTGGTATCAAAAAGATTTGTTTATATAGCTCTTATTTTCAGTTTAGCTTTTTGTTGTGTCTTTGTGGTTCTTCAAGTGATGAGGTGTCATTTAATGCCCTCAGCTGCTTGAAAAAATACAGAAATTGGATGGCAGATATATAACCAAATGAATGTGCCTCTAGAGTTACTGGAGTCTTCCTAATCTCTCTTCATATTTTTTTGCATTTTCCTATTGCATTTCTGTGAGGCCTGAAATGCCTCTAAAAGAAGTGTTCACTAATGTTTATTTTGTTTTGCTATGCTCAGGTGGTAAACTGACATAGATGTAGGTATGATCACGGTCAAGAAATAGTGTCAGAGACATAAAAAGCACTTGTTAGACTTTGACCACTTCCAAGTTAACTACTTTCTTTTTTAAGAAATCTGATATGACTTCATTTTAGCATAACTCCCTTAGATAGCTATACATAACTCATTTTTATAATTTGTTGTAGGTTTATGCTTTCACATCCCAGAGCCCATTTTTTTTTTTTTTTAATGTGAGGGAACAATTAAATGTTTTGAATATGTTATTAAAAATTTCTGAAACTGTAATGTTTTCAAACCTTTTGAAAAGACAAGTATTAACCTTTTTGCATCCACTGTCTTTTCTCACTGTAGTTATCTGAGCACTTTACTGGTCTTGACAACTTTGCACTTGCCTTTCAGCCCTTACTTTCTCCTAGTGGCAGTTTGTTTTCTCTGTGACTGTGAAAGTCACTCCTTTGTTGCTGTGTATAGAAACATTTGAAATCTGTTGTATAGTATTGTACAACTGAGGTGATCTATCTTGTTTAAAATGCAATTTATGGTAACAATGTAATGGATCTTCATTACTTTGAAAGACTTTCGGAATTGCTGTAAAGGTATCATTTAACCCTTGCCATGGACTGGTTTGGGCCATGGCAAACTGATGTCTAATGGGACCTTCAGAAGAATTTACAGAATTTCTCTAGAAAAGAATGAAAATCAAGTGCCTAGAAATTCATCACCCCTGAACACTTACTGTATTTTTATGTGCTTGATGTGGTTTGAAACATAAATATGCAACCTCACATAATATTTCAGAGTTGAGAATTTAGTTCGATGATCCTAAGGAAAACTGATGGAATAGAACTATTACAGCTACTAGAACTTCCCCACCTGCCTGATCGATACTTTCTCTGTACTTAAATCAACATGCTGCTTCTTGTTGTAGAGAGTGGAGGATTTTGCTTTCGGACTGTTGCTGCAGTCATGATGCTTATTTGAAATTTGAGTAATAATAGGTCTATGGGAAAGGATTTGTACAAATGCAAAGAAATAAGATGGTTACACATAAGGGCACAGTTACTGGAGCAAGGAAGGAGAAAAGTTAATGTATTTAAGAAGGTGATTACTCCAAGCTTTAACATTATAGGGAAAAAAGGGGGCTTCAGTGTGCAACCAAATTTGAGAGGCAGGGAAGAACATTGGAAATGATTTTGAGATTTAAAACAGATTTAAGAAATATCCAGATCCCATTTCACTTTGGTGTCCCACGAGTTTTAATTCTTAGCCAACTGGAAAAAAGTACTGTAATGACTGTTTTAAATATTTTTACAGTGATTAAATGCATTTGACTCATCTTGTTACATTATTTCATAGTACTTAGAGTATTATGGGAAGTTTTTTAAAAGAGATCTTGCCATGGTGTGCCTCTGCAAATACAGAAATACCTGAAGTAATCAGTCACATACTTCTGACTGAGTATTGCCAGGGGGTGAATGGTTTCTGGACAAGCAGCAAGTCCTTGTGGTAAAAAGAGAACATATTTTTAAAAGAAAATCTATAGATTCATTTCTGCTTCTGTGAGTTATGATCAAGTAAATTGTTTTAATTCTGTGAGCTGTCTCAGAATTGAAGCTGAGTGCATCAACTCTGAAATAAGAATGTGTATTAAATCTTGTATAGTAGTGCATGTTTGTGAGATCTATAATCTTGTACTGAATTCTGTGGGCAAACACGTGCTGATGCTGTTACTATTTTAGTGGCAAGCTGTAGATTATTGTGAATATAGTTTTTGCACTGATGTTCAACGTATTTGTCTAGTGCATTTCTTTTGAGTTGCCAATGATTTGTCTCTTAAAAAGTTGTTGAAGCAGAAGGTTCTTCAGTGAAATTTTTTTTTTTTAAATTAAACTTGGTATGTATATGCTCTGCATAGTTTGAGTTAACACATTCACACATGGTTCTTAGATTCAATTGAAAACATCTCTCAGGAGTGCTTTCAGCTCTGTGTTGCCAGTAAGTATATCTCTGGGCACATGGATAAGGACTTACTGTGATTTAGGGCACTTTTTTTTCTGAATCTCATGAACATAAAAAGAGGAAACAAATTATTTGCCACTGCATATAAGATTAAAGTCTCTCTCCCAGTCCTACAAGTACTTGCCTTTATCTTTCTACTTCATTAAGACTGTGTCAATGTTTTGTTTCTTTTTGTCTTTTTCTTTTGACCAGCATGTTAAATGTTCTATAAATTTTTAAATTTGACTGTATTTCTAAGGTTTCATAATTGGAATATTCAGTAAAGAGAATCTACAAGATTAGTGGCATGGCAAAAAAGCCTGATGTGAATTTGATATTGTGTAGGTGAATTTATTGTGAATGGATAGTGTGTCTTTGATATGCATTGAACACAAATAAAAAATACCTTTCTTTTAATACTTTACATGGCTGTGACAGAGATGAATTTGCGTACATAAAAATAAAAAATGTGTATGTGTCTATTTAAATATGTGCATATACCTGAAGTCATTATTTTTAAAGTAATACATCATTGTAATAAAATTACAAAATGGATTCTGCTACTTTTAAGTAAGCAATCGTTTTAATTCCCTATGATATTTACGGAAGACCTTTTTGCTTATGAATGTTTTCATGAATAATAAACATATGCCCCAAAATTGTGATTTTAAAGGAGTGTGTGATAGTGGGGTCTTTTCATAATAGGAATTTCTGTTTTTCTAATACCATGTGTGTGTAGAATTTATTAGACTGAAACAACAAGCTTATCACAATTTTTTTTAAATAGACAATATTCCTGAAGTTTTTAGGTCTGATTTTATTCCTTCTTACTAGGCTGGTGAGTTTACTACTGCATGGTGTTGCAAGTGTCTTTTGAGTCCTTAGGTAGAAGTGTATGTTGACGGAGTAAAATTGAAGTTTCCAGTTCATACTGAAGTTTAGGAGGGAGGGACACACATGTAGTTAGCCTTGCAGGAGAGTGGTTTACAGCTGGTTACTACAGAAGGGTGAATAAAGTATTTGTTACATTCTGATAGTGTACTGTGCTCTTCAGGTATAAAAAGTTTGGAGGGTAAGTGTTGCCATTTTATTTTTCACGGCAGTGGGAAATCACCTCCTTTGTGTTTGAAAAATGTGTTTTGTCATTCCAATAAACTAACTGCACTGGTATGAAAGAAATTAAAGCTAATTCATACATACAGTATTGTGATTTTCTGTGCATACAGTTATCATGCAGTATGGGGAGATGACAAATCTATTTTGTATATTTTATTATCACTACTATTCAAAGCTGGCTTAGCACATTCAAAAATGAGGAAGGTTTTTTTTAATGAATTTAGGTCTTAAAATATGTATATGTGAATATGTGCACACACAATATTTTTCTCACATCTTTGTGAAAAATGCTACTGCCCTTGCACGGATAGAAAAAAATCAAGAGCAGTTTTAGTCAGTTCCCGGATTTTGTCGATGTTCATGGAGTGATCCAGAGTGGCTCACTTCTTGATCCTAGCAGTTCAGTAGTGTGGGTAGTCAGAAATAATCAGAGTATTCAAGTTCATTTCCAATGGTCTAAAAATATGGGTAAAAATCTAACGAACTTTTCTAAATTAGGGGATTTTAGAAATTATTAAATGAAACTGTTCAATACTGATTATAATACAGCAAAAGTATACACTAGGTAACTAAAATCCATGTTGGAGAAAAATAAATTTTTTATTAGATAAGTTGATGCCTGCTATTCTGTTCAGAGCTGATGTACAACTTTTAGAAAAAAAATTTGGTTTTTAAATTTGGTCTCTGACTAGAGTATTTAAGACATATTTATTTAGTTAGAATAGCTGTTTTTAAAACTTTGAAGAGGTGTATTGCTAGCTCCCCATAGAACAAACATAATGACAGGTGGTTTGTTGTTTTTTGAGGGGGGATGTGTTTGTTTGTTTTTTTATTTTAGTCCATGGAAATGAGCGCTATGTATCTGACAGCAGGACTCTGTCTTCAGAGTTGGTTTTATAACTTTAAGTCATTGCTATGGAAACACAGCATGATCTCTCAAGACTAATTTCTCAAACTGCAGTGTTATTCAACAAGCAAAGAACCAGCCATAACTTTGGTTGATTTTTAGAATACTAGAGAAAATTAGGATGTTGGTTTGTTGTGATTTTAATGGAAGTTTCTTGGAAAGTTCTAATATACTATGGTAGAAAATATTTTTATCATGGAACTGAGATTGATTGTTCAGTAAGATCAGATAGCCAGTTAAAGTTTGAGAAGTATGCTATGTGTATTTAAATAAGGCAATATTTCATAATACCATTGCCACTATTCAAAATAATAGCAGTAAATATTTTTAAAAGAGAAACTAAAGGGGGCTTCTGAAGAAGCCATTAGCCTCAGGAAGCAATGGAAATCAATGAGAAACAATACTAAGATGTTTCAGGGGAGAAAGAAGTAGCCAGCCATTTACTTCGTGAAAAGTTCTGAAGTCCTTATTTTGTCTCGGTTATATGATTCTTGGTGAGTACTCAAACTTTATTCCAGCTGAGTGAAGAACCTACTTTCAAAAAATAAAATACATTTGAAAACACAAACAAACTAATTGTATTAGTGTTACTCTTAGCATACCGAAAGTACAGATGCTTTGCTATTTAGGTCCAACCTTTGGCTGGCCAACTTCCTGATCTACTAATTCACTTGGAATTTTTTTGGATATATTTGGGATGTGTTGTTTTGTGTGTATGTGTGTGTGTGTGTTTGTTTCGTTTTGAGGGTTTTTTTGTAAAAACATTGGGGAATAAGTACAAAGCAAAATTTTACAACGCCATTGCAGTAACATGACATTGAAAAAGATAAGCTGTATAGAAGGGAGGAAAGTAGTTTAGAGATGTCAAAATTATAAAATATCTGGAGGCTTTATGCAGGTAGTATAACCATATACAGATTATTATATCAACCAAAAGATTTTTAAGAGGCCTGGCAGAAGTTCATGTAGATACACAACAAAGCAAAGCAAAGTGTTAGAAATAAAAGATACTTTAAAATGCAGATTCTGTCCAAAGGATCAAACCAGAAAAAAACCTAAGTTCTGGCATTCATTCTAAAGCTAAAAAAAAAATCCCCTACTGAACTTGAAGGAACAATTGCCTAGACTAAAACAAACAAACAAACAAACAAACAAACAAACAAAAAAAAAAACCAAAAAAAAACACCACAATAATTAAGCTTCCCCCATCCATCCCCCAGAAGCAAATACAGCAAACCATGGGGGCCAAGAGATAATACAATATTAAGAAAAAAATACCCAAATAACAATTTTTAAGAACTATATACTAGAGTCTTCTTTAATGCATGTTTCTAAAACACGTCACAAGCAGACAGAAAGCTGGTAGTGTGCTAGTAGTGCTAGCAGATAGCAGAGCAGCAAAAGGACCTTTCAAAGATCTTTTGGATCTTTGATGAAGCTGTAGTAGAGAAGTTTAAAGTATTTTGCATCTGTGTTTATTACTAGATAATAATAGAAGGGGTTAGAGATTTTCATGCTGGAACAGGTATGCATTGGTAATTAATCAAGAAATATCCTAAGTTGAAATGTGTGACTGGATCAATAAAACAAACAGCAATAAATCAATGGTACTCATTCGGGGGTTTCTAAAGAACTCAAGTATGAAATTATTAAAAATGTGTATGCTTTGTTGTTTAGCTTAGCAGTAAGCGCATGAAGGAAAGGGGACAAATGTAGTGTCAATTTTAAAAAGACTTCTAGGAAGTATGCTTGGAACTGTAAACAAGTCTGAAGTCCACCCCTGATAAAAAAAAAAAAAAAAAGTAAGAATAGATATTTAGGACAGATGTGTTAGGCAATATCAATGTAGTTTTCTAAAGCAAAGTCATGCACCAAATATCCATTACATTTTGAAATAGTAATTAGAGATGTGCTCAAGGACAGTACAGCTTCCAGCATGTACTTGGCCTTCAAAAGATACTAAATTTTTATGTAAGTAGAGGGAAGAAATTTCAATACATTACTTGTCATTAAAAGTTAAGAAACAGATAATAGAAAATAAACTTTCATGACAATGGGCAGGTACTTGTTAGATCCCAAAGAAATCTGTTGAGGCATTTGTGCTGTTCAGAAAGTCACGTAAAAATATATATATGCTAGTGCTAAACAATTTCTGAAGATAAAATAAAATGCCCAATTATGTAATAGTAATAAATTGGGGGATAAAAGAGCTGGAAAAACACAGTATCGTGCATGTGTAGTATCAGTACATACTATACATGCACAAAGCTGTACTATGTATTGTGGTCTACTTAAAATAGATTTGGCTGTCCATTTGGTTAGTACTATTAAAAAATGAAGTTCAAAGACAGTAAACAACAAATATGTTATTAGGAAAGACAGTTGAAAATATGACTATACTGTTGTATAAATGGTACAGTGATATACCCTATAGCATCGTGCTTGTGTCTGGAATACTGTTTTCTATCTCCTTTTTAAAAAAAGAACTGAAAAGATACATGGAAAGATTACAGCAATCAGAATAAGAGAGATTTGAACCAAGGAAAATACACGTTAAAAATACTTAGCTTCAAGAAAGGTTGTTCCTCAGAATGTGCCAGTGGATCATTGAAGGGCATGAAGTTAATAGAGAACAGTAACAATTTTCTGTTCTTTATATCAAGGAAAGGTCATCTAATTAAATTTTCAAATAATGTATTAAAACATAGAAGAGGAAGTTGAGGTTTTTTCACTCAATATAATAAAATTATCAAATGTTTCTACAATATCCTGTTACAGGATATTGTAGAAAATGAAAGCATAATAGGTACAAAGTTACAATAGCATTGATCAGACTTCATAAGCAGGGTGGTCCAGTTGCAAGTTTTGCCTCAAAAAACTCTAAAGAACTAATTATCAGAAAGCAAGAGAAAGGTTTTTTGGAAATAAATGAGTTCTATTTCATGTAATGCTTTAGGTATTTTGCAAAACATTTTGACTTATTTGTGAAAATAAAAATTGTCTTCATCTGTTTCTGAAATTAAGAGGGATATTTATATTGGAAAACAAGAAACTGATTTAGTGGCAACTAATTAATGTTTTAGTTTTCTTCTTTCTGTAGGGTTAAATGTTGCTGGCTTTATATTCTGGACCATCATAAGAGTAACCACTCATGCTATGCTGAATTAGAGCCATTAATTCTTGAAGATATTAAAGGATAGTGGCGCTGTTGCTTTTGTGTCATGAAAACTAAACCCCAGAGGATCTGGAGGTTATAGAAGAGTTCAGGCTACCTCTGTGTAGCTTCTTCAACCTGGTGCTACAGATAGTTTGATTGCAGCAAGTTTTAGAGTTCAGCAGAGAGACTCTGTGCCATTAGGGGGCTTTTAATATAGATTATAGAGGTAAAGGAGAGAAGCAGAACATTAATGATAGGGTTCCAGAGGATCCAGCACAGGAGACTGTAATTTTATAAATATGAAATTTGCCTTATACTCCCACAAATTTCAGTTTAGCAGTGGGAAACTTTGTACAAATTAATTACTCTTTTTCCTTATATACCCATTAATGTTTATATTTATAAATTTCATGTCCAACTTTATTTCATGATAAAATTAAGTTTCATAAAGTCCTTTTTTCAGCATTCATGTAATTCTTCAAATTGGTCTATGATTAATCCTAATTCATGAAAAGAGGAAATTCTTTAATCATTATGTCAAGATTTTTTGAACTGCTCACTTCTAGTTACCACTTATGATAAAGCTAGGTAAGTGACTGTGGAATCACTTCTAGTACATTTTAGTGTAAAATAAAATAAAGCTTAAACTAATTCCAGCTACATCTGAGGTGAGAAACTGGATTAAATTAATTCAGTGAGAGTAGAAATGCGTTAGATCTTCACTGGAACACAGCATTACATGAGCAGTGTGAGACTGTTCATGTGTTGTGAAGTAGCCAGTTCTTGAAGTGGAATGTTTTCAACCATATTTCTTATTCATCCAAAGGCTTTTTGAATTAATCTACCAAAGCTATTGATTAGGCTATCAATTTTAGCAACCTATTATTTAGCAAGTGTGCTCTCCTAAGTTAAAGTACTTCTTTATTCATTATAGGGACCTATATTGTTTCTTTTATTTGTATCAGGAGGGAAAGAGGGATTGTACATCCCATAGATGCATCTTGAATATGTGTAAAACATAGGCATATAGGGGCGATACAAAGGGGTTGTTGATAATTTTATGCTGATCAATTCATACTGTTATCTCTCTGAAAATGTAATGCTTAAATTTTCTCCACAGTAGTACACTGCTAAGTATTGTACAACCAAATCTGCTCAGTAAACACATGAACAATTCATGATACTGAAGAAATGTGCTCTTTTCAATTATATTCATATTGTCCTCTACATTTTTGCCAAATGATATGATTCTATTTTCTCAGGCACTTAGCTCACTTTTTTGTGATTTGGAATCTTAAATATATTTCTGTGCCAAGTCTTTATTGATGAAAAAATACGTAAAAATTAAAATTCTAAGATTAATTGAAACATATAAAAAACCTCCTAGACCTAGCTTGCAAACTTTTAATACTGGCATGATTATGAGAGTTTTTTCCTCTGTCAGTATTCAGCCTTCAATGGAAACTTAGGACAAAAAATGAACAGGCAGAGAATGAAAAATAGAGGGGGTTTGTTCTTTTTTTTTTTCCTGCCAGTGCTTGAAACCTACAAGGTAAGACTGTCATATGATACAGAATTCATGTGGTCAACCCTGTGCACACAATATTTCTTTAGTTGAGATTTCATAAAATTCGAACCTGTAGCGTGTACAGAACATTAGAATATTAGGGCTTCTTTTTGAGCTTTGGTTTAGGTATTAAACATATTTACCAAGATCTAGTAAAGCAAGAGAATCCAGAATATAGGTGATAAGATTATTTAACATCCTGCATACATAACAGCATGACAGCAACAGCTAAAAAGCATTTTAAATGAGAACAAACATAAATTGAACATACAGTGTCAATAATGTCAATATGTAATGTGAATCTAATGCTACCAGAGATATGTTAGTGTAAGATATGTGGAAAAATTTAGAGTGTAGTTCTGAAATGTTTATTAACCCCAAATCATGACATTATAGAAATGTTATGCTATTCATAAATGTTTCCCATAAGCCCTTCCCCCTCTCTATTTTTACAGATGCATATTTTATTGCATCAGAGAGGCAGAAAAATATCTATGTAGTATCTTTTGGTGAGATTCTTAGAGGAAGGGGGTGGGGGTTTTGTGTGTTGGCGGTTTTTGTTGTGTTTTTGTTTTTTGTGTGTTTATTTTGGGTTTTGTTGCTTTTTTATTGCTTTTTTTTTGGGGGGGGGGGCATGTTTTGGGGTTTTTTGGTTTGGTTTTTTTTTTTTTTTTCATTTGCAGGAGACTCAAGATGCAAGATTCAGTTCCCAGCTGTATTACAGTGACTTGTTGGCCTCAGGCAATTGCTTTAGTCCCCAGTGTGTGTAAAACAGAAGTAATATTCTGTTTTGAAGTAATATCTGTTATGATCTGGCTTTCTGATTTATTCAGTTGTCAAAAGTATTTTTTTCATGCAAAGACAGTTGCTTACAACAATTTGTGTGCAAAGCACAGAGGGTACCCTGTCACTGTCACATGCTTATCTAGATGCTGCTTAAACAAGCTGTCTTCAGAAGCTAAAATCTCAGACCTTTCTTCTGGAGGTGCCTGATGTTTCTGTATTTTATGTAGAGCACTTAAAGCTTAGCTTTAGATTGAGCTGCACAAGAATTGGTCTTCTAACCAATATCTTTTTTATTTTTTTTTTTTTTGTAAAGCAGGACAAAAAGATATTATCAAAAGAATTATTTTATCATCAGATACTATAATTACACCATCTGGGCTGTTGAGAGGATGACATGTAAATATTGCAGTTCCTTTAGACAAGAGAAAATGAGGGACCCTGAGGTCCTCAGGGAATGCTGCAAATTGCATGTGCTGATTATCTGAAGGAAAGGTTGTCCCAGAATCACTTCCTCTAGAACTGCAGCAACTATTTGAGATTATTGAAGAACTTGCCGTTTTCTTTCTTTTCTGGTTCATGCCCTTCTCCTGTAATTCGCAGGGTTTATGACATCTATTCTCCCTGCAGTTGGCATTCCGATCTCACTGTCCTGTGCCAACTCCCACACTTGCTGCCTTCTGTTTCACAGTTACCCCTCATTTAAGAATTTCTAAGTTTTCTAGTAGCTGATTGATTCAGTGAGAAGCAAAAGGGAGGGGCTGCTGGAGTGAAAGAGAAGATTTTTGAGAAAAACTCAAAGTAATATCTTTCATTTTCTTTGGTGGAAAGGGACATTCAGCAATGTAAACTGAGAGTGGTGTACAGGCGTGGAGAGTAACTTCAGCACTGGACTGCAACATGGCATCCAGGTGTTTAGCCACAAAATTACATCCTATGGGTTCAATATATAACGTAAGAGGTTGTACTCTTAACACTTTGGTGACCAAAAAATCAGCAAAGCGTTAAGAGTGCAAGATGAAAAATGACCCTGAACTTGTGATTATCTTAAAACCAAAGTATTGTTTACCGGTTTTAAATTTCTGAATAGGTATTAACCTGCCACTAAGAGCAAAGTTCTGAGCATGAGTCCTTCCTGCATGCTCAGATAGCATTTAGTGCATAAGCAAGACCCGCTTACAAGATACCAAATCAGATAAATATATTATGGATAAGAAATTGCACTGTGAAATTCAGAAAGTCTGTCAGAGTATGGGTGGCGAGGATCTAAGGAAGCAGATTAAAAGTAGGATAAGGCTGAGATATTTACTGTCAGAAAGGTGAAGCAACAGCAAATATAGCAAAAAGTACTGCTGCTGTCTACCTAAGGTGTTCCCTTCATGAAAATAATGATGGTTGGGCAGGTTATTGAGTGCACACACTCAGATTAGCTGGGTTCAGGCAAGCCTTGTACCATGGAGAGTAAAGAAAAAGCATGATAAAAACTGGGAAAACCTTAGAAGTTTGCGGTTGACAGACTTTGGAAAGAACACGATTTTATGTGACTTCCATTTCCTTTTATTCTTTGTCTGCTCAAATTGCTAAATAGATGACTCACTGTGGATTGCTCCTTACTGTCAGAATTATTGCACAATAGGAGCAGTTTGTATGAAATGAGGAGCCTTTCTTGCAGTTTCAAGTATGTTTCTTCTTTCCTAGCACAGGTTATGAATGGCTTGGTTGTTGTGTACTGTTTTTAGACATCCTTAGCACATTGCTCTCTTTTTAATACCATAAGCAAATGTTCATTGGTTGTATGTGGAGTAACCAGAGTCAATTTCTTCCTAGAGCTCTTAAATTAATGAGTTTTTAATATGTAACTATAGAGCAGCTTTATGCACATGTAGATACTTATTCCCATAGACTTTTTATGTAGATGTAGAGACGCATTTAATTCTTTGCATCTCTTGGAGCCCTTTATTCATCTCCTCAGGGTAGCCAAGTGCTTCAGTTCTCTTGTGTTTTAAATGGATTTAAATAATTTTGAAGGGTTTACAAGCTCTGCAGGTTTTGTTACTGAGCCCATGTGAAACTTAGTCTGGAGCTGTGGGTCATTTTTTAACCTCCCAGTCTCCCAGAGGAGAGAACTGCATCCTGCAGGTTATCTTGCTCCATATGGTGAGTCCACTGCAGCTGCACAGAGCAGCTGTGGCCTTGTAACAGTCAATCACTGTGTAAATGGCACACTCAGAGGCAATGGACTTTTATACAAGAAATAACTTGGTCACCTACTGAAAGCATTGGGCTAATTGCTGTTCAGCAGAGGGGCAAGAAAACAGCAGTGAACCCTGGAAGCATCAAATGCAATGCATGTGGGCAGGGCTGAGCTATTGCACGTGCCCAGGTGAGTGGTGTGCAAGGAAACAGCCAGACTTCAGCAGCACCAAGCAACCCACACAAATTCTGCAAACACAAACCCACACAAATTCACAAACCCCAGAGCTCTCAGGACATGCCAGTTCTCTGCTGGTCCAAGGGTGCAAGAGGAAAAAGGCCTGAGACCCCTCCAAAAAGGCAGCTAGGTGCTCTTATAGCCACTTCCAAAACAGTCCCTGCAGGTGCCCTCAGGTAAAATGGGGTGAGCACCACCAATGGCTGCATAACTGAGTTAGGCCAGGAAGGTACAGAACGGGACTGGAAACCAGTGCAGACTGAAAGGCAGCTGTGATCAACAACAAACACAGCAATGCTATTCCTAGGGTGACTGCAATAACATTTCTATTTGTTAATTCATTTCTTCTAGCAATCAGTTAATGTCTCAAACTATAGTCTGTACAAATCTCAGCAATCTATTTAGGACTTAACATAGATATATTACATTAAATTGCCCTTTTTAAGTGGAATGCCAGCACTATTAATTAGAAAAATATGCCATACCTAGAGCATTTTATGTAATGTTTGCTAATACTCCATTAATTTATTGTATTTTTGTCTCATAATTTAGAACATTTTGGCTGAATGATTTGTATTGCCTTTTTCCTAATAATTTATATAACAATAATTTTTAAAAGCATAGCTAGTTTATAACTTTTTATCCAAATGAGCAAGAGTACCCATTATATAAATTACAGGAGCTATATAGAAGTCGAGACAACCCTTGGAATATTAAAATTGTTTGGGCATCTTAGTTAATATAATTTCACAAAACATATTGATTTTTTCTATCAAATAAAATGTTTCAGGAACTCTTTTGGTGTTTTTCATTTTTTTTTACATGCTTTGGGAGGACAAAACTGATATTGGCCTTTATTAGGCCTTTCTACCAAGCAAGTAGCACTTTTGCCAGGTGAGGCTATTTGATATAGGACATGAGGAATAAACCTGATGATTTAGTCAAGTACCCTGTTCCTGACCCTGCTACCAGTCTTCAGCATGGCTTTTGAAAAGCCATGTTCCCACTTTGTTCTTCCAGCTTTGGCCTGCTGTTTGAGACTAATAATACTGATTGTTCTTTTTATATCACTGTGAGATCTGCAGGTGGCCAATGCTTTGTGAATCCTTTGTTGGCCATATTTTGTCTTATTTGGAAATCTTGTAGCCTTTATGTCTCAGCTCCACTGATAAATTACGAAGGAATATTCACGTAATTTACATTTTCAATATCTAAAAGTGGTGTCATGAAGAAACTAGAAAACCTTCTTGCCCTGATGCTTTGCATGATTACTGGTGAAAACAGACAGCTTTAGGAGAAAGTTTATAACAAAGTACATTCCATGAATAAGTCATTCCAAATAATTTCTATTTTCTTGGGCTAGAAAGGACTTGGCTGAAGTGGAGGAGTAGAGCAATTAGAATGGATAAAGGAGAACGAAGGCAAAGGAAAATACACACAGAAAATGTGAACAAAATAGGACATGAACAGAAAGTAAGCTCAAGAATAGACTGAGATTTTAAACTGTTAAGCTTTTCCTTTCTAATCTGATGGCTCATTTTTGCAAGTCTTTTTAATGTCTTTGAAATTGATTATTTAATTAAAATTTCATCCTAGTAATAGGTTGAGGTTGCTTCTTGATAATTTACCAGTACTAATCCTATCCTTCTCTAATATGCTATGAGGCTTTTGGCCTCAGTAATTAGCCTGAAATTTATTATTATTATCTAATAAATGGGGAACTCCCTCAAGCTATCATTATATTATTTATAAATCTTCAGACTACACTAATAACTGTCCTGTTTTATCTTGTAGAGGGAATAAAAACATAGTTATGTGAGCTATTGCCATGTAGATCACTCTCAGTCAGTCAAAGGTAGAGGGAGATTTCTGGGAGAATCTTGCAATGCAGCCTTGGGGTACCTAAAGGGAGCTTGCAGGAAGGGTAGATTTTTATTAGATATCAGGAAAAAAATCTGTAATAGGAGAGTGGTGAGGCACTGGAATAATTTGCCCAAAGAGTTTGTGGACTCCCCATCCCTAGAGATGTTCAAGACCAGACAGCGTGACTCTGAGGAAGGTCATCTCTCTATAATTAACAAAATGCTCATAACTTAGTCAATATGAGCTACAGATTTATTCTTCCCATGTGTGATCTTTCTGACATAAGTGAATGTCAAGACAAGGAGTCTAATTTTCTCTCATATTTTGTAGTGGATTGCATTTGCTCTGTCACACCTTTAGGAGATATATCTGCAATAGAATTTTCATAATGTCATGGGTCTTGCTTTGTTTGTATTCAATTCACATCCATGATAATCCTTTAGGACATAGCACTGCAAGGTGCTGAGCAAAACTGGAGAGTTACTGAGCAATGTCAGTTCTCATAGAAACTGGTGAAGTTAAGGGCAGTTTGCTACCCAAGGAGACCTTTAGTATTTCAGAGTTAGTTAATCCATTTGTCTAGTAAAATAAATAGATAAGACGAGGGAGGAAAGTGTCTTACCTGTGGCTCCCCTGAGGTGTATCTGTGCTGCAGTCACAGGACTGCAGGCTGGCTGCTTTGGCACAAGGCTCTGCATAGGCTGCAAAACCTGTCCTGGAGGGGAAACAGCACCTGCCAGCAGGGCTGACATGTTGGGTGTGTGACAGAGTTTCAGAAAACATCTGCCAAATCCAATCACTGGTAGAAGGTAGTTTCTGAATCTGACAAAGCACAGTCATGAACTGAATCCATGTGTGTGGTGTGCTTGGGCCTATTGGGACTTGGGCCACTCTAAGTATAAGCAGGAATAAAAAATCTTCAGTCTGGACCAGCAACATTTCTTTGGTATTTCATCTTAAGAAGCCCCATGTGCACTGCAATGTCCTGTTCTGCTGCCCCTTGTTCCAAAGTAGTGAGCCAAGCCTGGATCCGTATTTCTTTATAACAGGCACCTCAGTAAGACTTGTTTTCCTTCAACCTCTTTACAGATAATGAAGAAATATTGAAATCTCTCATTTCCGAATGAGAGAAGCCATTTCCAAAGCCCTTCAAGGCTTTGCTGTGTAAGTAAAATAATTATATTAGGGAACATTTCCAGGTGCTGCTGCTGCTAACCTATGCTGTTGATGTCTTAGGGTGGACCTGGCACAGTTTTAGTCAATGCTAATGTCCATTTCATGGCCTCAGCACCTTCTGGGTATAGTTCAAACTTCAACACCATCAATAGATAATTTCCAAATGGAACTTTGGATGTGCCCCTGTTGTTAATGGTGAGAGTGTTCAGCAGTGTGGCTGCTTCTCTGTCATTTAGGAGCAGCAACAGATGAAGACTGAGAGTATATTTTATTTGCTGGTGGAGAGAGCTTTTCGTTCTAATACAGAGCACAGGTGGAAGATACGATACCAGCTTTTATTTAAATGTGTTGTAATTTCAACATTCATACATGAAGAAAAATCCCTAGCCTCTAGTGTCTTCTAAACATTTGGTTTCCAAACACCTTCTTGTGTTTCCTTGGAGGATCTTCTAATTGTTGAATTATTGACATGGATTGGGTTGAGAGCAAAGCTGTTTGTCACTTAGCTTAAAACTAAATCTTGTGAATTCAAGCAATGATTGTGGCTAGTGGCTGGTAGTACCCTGTGTTCGGATCCTGACTCTAGAGGTTACATCTCTGGTCTAGAGAACTTCTCTAATCAAGGAATCACTTCTCAAACCATAGAATCACTTTTCACTGAGAAGATGTTGAGCTCAAACTAAGTAGAGCCACAATCCCTTTGAAAGTGTGTTGACCACTGAACATCCAAGTGTGGCCACAAATACTTTCAGTTTCAGATGCTGTACAAGGGACCTTGACTTTCTGAAATGTGATTAGATGGAGACAGCAAATGGAATGACCAACTCAGACACCTCGTGTTTGGCATTTCCCAAGCACATCTGCATTACTGCAGATTTTTTTTCACTTAAACCTTTGTTTCTGAGAGTAATCCTTACCTTTGCAAGAAATCTGAATTATCTCCAGAGATTACTGAATAATAAATTTGTTAATATTCAGATAGCATTTTGAATCCTTCTATGCTCCTTTGCATCAAAGAAGGTTAACTCTTCTATGTATAACCTCATTAGTTTTGTTAGTTTTAAGTATATGCCTAGCCTTGTTCTTGGCTTTAGGAAAAGCTGAGCAACATTTGCAGAATCATGTTTAATGAAGCTTTGGCATTTAAGGGTATTGCAAATGCAAATATCATTGTATGAAAGTAATATTTGTGTGTTATAGGAGTTGAATCCTGAAATATATTTAAATATAATAGTATGACACTTGGGCTTTTCCTTGAATTTTACCAGTATCTGAAAAATGTTTGAGAAAAGAGAGGGAGAGGAGAGGAGAGGAGAGGAGAGGAGAGGAGAGGA
>VXBR01005529.1:1602865-1635363 GCA_013400215.1 Cisticola juncidis
AGAAGGAGAGGAGAGGAGAGGGAGAAGGAGAGGAGAGGAGAGGGAGAAGGAGAGGAGAGGGAGAAGGAGAGAAAAGTGAAAAAAAATTTTAGTATGCAGGAATCAATGAATATGCATTGAATCTGCACCTAAAGTACAGAAGGTAATATTTTTGTTTGTTTACTCATTTCATACTGTTGGTTTTTACTTTGTAAAAATCTTGTCTTGTATACAGTCAAATGCAGAACAAATGCAGGAAAAGGCAAATAAATTCATGTGAGTAACATATTCAGCCTGTCCAAGATACTAAGGGTCCATGTATAGCTTCCTTTCAATGTAATAATTTGTAATCACAATACAGTGTATAAATATAAGAGTATAATAATCTAATATGACAATATTACAACATATATGTGTAGGGGAGCATCTTTTTAAACCCAGGAATGACTGATATGTGAAGCATAAAGGAGCATAAAGGTTTGAATTCACCAGACATTTTAGACTGGCTCCTGAGTTATTTTATGCTTCTTTTAGTCTTACAATAGCATTTGAAATACCATTGTGCTTCGCTTCAAAGTCAAGCTAGTGCTGTGGTGTATAAGCCCATTCCTTTCTCCATTTTTGAATATGAGGTCAGACAATTTTTTTGAGGGCAAGGCTCTGAGGAAGGATGAGCAGGAGTGCTCTGATGACCTTGTCTATACATGCATACATTCTCTAGAGCATGTCACTTCTCATTTGTCCCAGTCACGCTGCTCAAACACAGTTATCTTCTTTTCCCACTGTAGCATGAGAGAATGCAAATGTCAGGACTGCTGGCCATGATCGTTGTTCCAATCATAGAAATTCACCATTTGCACCTCTTCTTGAAAAGCTGTAGGGTTTAGGATGATCTGGAAGTTTCCAGCTCCCTGTTATGAATTATTTTCCTGTTCATAGTCAAGCATGTGTGTGGAGGTGTCTGTCTGTTATGATGGGACAGCCAATGGATCACTGTTTGGAAATTACTGCTCAGGCTAAGCTTGCACAGCCATCCTAGCTAAAGATAACATTTAGTTCTCCTCACACTGCCTGCATGGCCCGAATACATTTTCAAAGTGTCAGTCTTGATTTCTTTCTCTCTGCCCTTCCTAATCTCTGATGCATGGAGCGGACACCATGAAATGGATTTTTCTTGCATTTGAATTTCACTGATTTCCTAAATCCTGTTTGCCTGAAGGGAGAATGACAATGTGATTTCCTCCTTTTCCACTAGGCTCTCAGAGGTAGTGCTCAGGACAATGCTCTATGTAGTCATTTAAGCATGATGAGAAGTACTCCCCACTATGGCCGGTTCTTCCCTTCATCTTATTTTCCTTTCATATTTTTATAAAAACTACTATTTCTTGTGCCTATTCATTTCTTCCTGCTTTGTGTCCTGAGCTACTGCTCAGATCATCTTGCCTATCAAGAGCAGAAAGGGAGACTGTTCCATAGAGCTGCAGCCAGCCCAGACAGCTGTATTGACTGAGGGTGTGAAAAGCTCATCCCACCAAACTGACATCATGCTGTTCCCACAGCTCCTGGCAACTTCTGTTTGTTTATTTTCTTAGTTTATGTCAGAGGCATAAGAAGGCAGAAGAGCTTTTGCTGGATTTGGATCAGAGCTGGAGATGGAGCCTGGTTTCTTCATATGTCATTGTGGTTGCAGGGTCTTCAGCCCTGAAATTTGTCATGTGGACAGAGGTTTTGAATAAAATCCAGAAACAAGACACATACTTTTACATCAAAAGTAAGCACCAGATTCAAAACTGCAATTTGAACTCCTTTCTTCTTCCTCCACTTGAAGGGCAGCTGCTTAATCTTTAGTCAATAAACTCATTTTATTAACTTCTAGTCTCTCTGGTGCATAGAGTTTTGCCTTTTTTATGTGACCAGGTTAAGACAACCTTGGCATAGTTAAGTAATTCAGTGGCTAGATTGAGTTGGTGTCCAACAAAGATCTATCAGAAGGAGAGTTTGGTCTCCTCAGAGCATTCCTAAGACACAGCAAAGGGATTGTCCTGCTTCAAAAATATGGTTATGGCAATTGCTTTCTTTTGAGGGCAAGTCTAAAGTGCAAATTGTTCTCCCTTTCAGAAAAGAGCCTACTAAGGCAAGGAATTGGGAGAATCAGATCTGCTGTTCTGTAACGTACATGTTTCTAGAAAAACTTCCATAGTATTGTGCTTTGTGGTGAAAAGAAAAAAAGCATTAAGATTCAATGACTTAAGAGAAGGAGAGGAAGAACATTGGCAAGGGAGCATCTTAGCCATACCATGGTCCTTGCTTCCCTATCTGGTTATTTTGTCAAAGACAGCATGGAGGGTAAATGTTACAGACAATCTGATCAAGCAAAGGAAGTGGGTGATGCCTTTGATTGGGGAATTGAACTTCAGAGTTAAATTAATAAAAGGTCAGAGGACTATTAAATTATTCCAGGCCAAAGCAGAGTTGTAAGGAAAGTAATTTTTGCCTTAGGTACCAATCTTCACCCAAATACAGCTAAATGGATTCATGTGTGGTTTGTTGTTTTTACCTTTTTTTTTTTACCCTGGTTCTTGTCCTGAGGCAGGCGAGGAAGATACATGGAACAGCTGGATTTTTTTAGTACTTTTTTAATCACATAAAGTGCATTTTGTCTGTGGTTGTTTTGGCACTGTGGGGATTACCCATGCTACCTTTATGCTGAGTCCAAGTTCATTCTTAGGAGGCCTTCAAATTGTCTGGTGCTTCAGGACTGCTGTTGTATGTATTAATTTTTAGTGAACCTTTCCTCTAATTATAGCACAACCACACAGCAGTCTCTGCACTCTGTATTAAACTTTGTGTAAAATTCTCACTGACTTTGTAGGAGCATAGCTACCAGGAAACTCAGGGGACAACCATGTCAGACCTTTGAACATTTCAAAAATTGAAAAACAGTGTGCTCCAAGGAGCCTGCATAAAATCTTGCACTTGGATTCAGCTGATGTTACCAAGTCAGCATGAATTGCTTGAGGGAAGAGAGAACAGCAATGCTTTTCTATTTCTAAACAGTCTTTTACATTTGTTTAGTTTATGCAGCATAGTTTCATTTCAATCTATGTATGCAGTGTTATACTGTTGGCATGTTGCTTTCACTATTCACTTAAAATAGAGAATATAAAACAGGGAAAGTAAACTGCGGCAAGGGGGACAGATGGAATTTTTCCTCTTATGTAAAAAGTACAAAGTAATGAATATGTATACAATCACTTTTTTACATGTGACACACAATGAATAGGTCTTTGTGCTTCTGTCATAACCCCCTAAAATGCTACAACCTCACAGAGATTCTTATATAAATCAAATTAGGCAGAATCTAATGTCTTCTCATTAGCAAAAGGGAAAGATGCCCCCTTTGTGCGGCAAAAAAAAAAAAAAAAAAANTCATTAAAAATAGTAAGGCTGTATTTTTTTAGATTAAAAAGTCATAATAAAAACAAGTAGCCTAGGAAGGAAACAAAGCACACTTTCAACAACTGATCTCTTCTACCCTCTGTCAGTTCTTCTGCAGCAGCCATCATCCAAATAGCTGAAGGACTTCTTTTAAGCCTCTGTCTGCATCTTTTTTTAAATCTGATTTCTGTATTAATTTACAAAACCTGTGAAAGGAAATGGAATCACAACAGCTAACAGTAGGATTCACATTCTGCAGTATTTTCCCAGGAAGTCAGGGTCTTATTTTGTAAACAGCTGGCAGAAATTATATGCAATAAAGCATTTGATCAAGTAGTTTGAACAGTCAAATATAGTGAAAAGTTCGTTAAATATATCTTAACGAAAACATGTGTTGTCAGAACAGAGCCTTCAAGTCAGATCTTTTAATACCTTTGAAGCTCCATACCAACTATTCAAAATAAGAAATAAAATATGCAAAAGTGAATTTTCAGTTGAGTCTAGTGAGACAAGCATCAATTCCTTTTTTTTTCCTCTACATTTGGGTGATCTGAACATGAATGATTTTATTTTTTCTCTAAAACTATGTTCAGAAGAAGGCAATTCCTAAACCATTGATTAAAATGAAATTCAGTAATTAAGCAAACAGTGGCTCATACTATATCCCCTGCAATATCTAAGTATGGCTCAGGAGTGCTGTTGGAAAAGATAAACTCCAAATGGTTTCTAGACTGAATTCTTCCTCCTCGCTAACCTTGTACTGCCTGTGAACCCACAATCCTAATGCCCAATAGGTTACTTGAAAGCAGGTGTGACAGGTTCTTATCAAACATTTAATCGTGAGACTGACTAAATGAACACAACATGAATTTGCTGACCAAATGGAGCATAGTTCTTACAGTTTCTGTTCCCTGGCCATTTTCTGTTTGTCAGGTTACTGTATATGTGCATTTCTTTTAGAACCTACTGTTCATTGTTTGGTTAAGTCATAATTGCTAAGCAAATATATCCTTTCAGTTACCATAACACTGAGCTATTGTTTTGAAAATTTGTGCCGCTTAATTTACAAATCCAAGATTATTTCATCTGCTGTCTTTTCCAGCAACACAATGGAATTTACCAGTGATTGCACTAAATTTGCTTAAGAGATAAGAGTTAATATGAGCTCGTTCAGCTTTGCCATCTATCATGCAGCAGCATTGAGTGTCCTCTTTAGTATGCAATGTAATTAAATGTTGTCCTTGAGGAATTTACATGTTGCTTATTTTCATTCTCCTGTTATAATAGGAAAATTGTTTCTCCTTACAAGCTTGATCTCCACGGTCCTGTATGAAAGATGTGCCTATTTACTGTATTTTAAAATAGAAGAGACATATTGCAGCAGTTGAAGACCTTGTAAATATATTTGCTTTAACTGAACAAAAGAGGTGGTACCATCACACGTAGCTGAGGGGCCGAATGCTGGGAGTGCACGGTGGGTCTGATCACACTGGAGCACTGGCTCTGCACAGCCCTGCTCGTGTTCAGCTGCTGCAGTGTGCTGAGGCACCTCCAAGGCCAAGGCAAGAAATGAGGCATCGGCAAGGTCCGTGGCCAGGCACAGTCCTTGGTTTGTCCTCAGTGCAGCTGAAGGCACAGACTTCAACTCCTGCATGGCTCCCAAGTGGAGAGACATGGCTTCCCACTGCTCTTGCTCACACTGCCCAGCCACATCATCTCAGAGCTGGTCTGAGTGCCCACAGCCAGAGCTCCAAGAAGGGCAGACACACTGCAGAGCCTGTTGATGCTCTCGGGGCTCCAGCAAAGAGCAGAAACAAAGACTGCTGAGGCTGCCATGAAGTGCTCCTGTATTTTGTAGTGTACCTATAGTGGTCCTGTGTCTTGCAGCATCTCAGAATCATTCCCACAGTGTTTTCATAAGGAAGCAGAGTGGTTGCTAAAGAGGTATCATACTCCTCAGCTTCTCCTGAATAAGGCTGTAAAGCCAATGATGATATTAAACTGTACCTGTATGTAGAGCCAAGTATGTCTATAATTGTTTCTAAGACCACTTGTCATAAAATCTTAGAATCATGGAATCATAGCATGGCTTGAGTTGTAAAGGACTTTTAAAGATCACCTAGTTCCAATCCCTCTGCTGTGGCAGGGATGCATTGCACTGGACCAGATTACTCAAA
This sequence comes from Cisticola juncidis, assembly GCA_013400215.1. NCBI lineage: Eukaryota > Metazoa > Chordata > Aves > Passeriformes > Cisticolidae > Cisticola > Cisticola juncidis. Next base: position 1,608,460 of record VXBR01005529.1, read on the forward strand.
GCCCCATCCAACCTAGCCTTGAACGGTTTCAGGGATGGGGCATCCACAACATCTCTGGCAAACCTGTTCCTGTGCCTCACCACCCTCACAGAAAAGAATTCCTAATACCTAATCCACACCTGCTTTCAGTTTCAAGCCAGTTCTGCTTGAAGGACACCTGGTGATAGCCTTAACCTACAACTACATGCCTTTGTAAACAGTCCCGCCCCAGCTTTCTTGTAAAGCTCCTTTGAGTACTGGAAGATTTCCATAAGTTCTCCCTGGCACCTTCTATTTTCCAGGCTGAACAGCCCTGGCTTTCTCAGCCTGTCTCCATAGGAGAGGTGCTCTAGCCCTGATCATCGTCGTGGCCCTCCTCTGTACTCAGTACAGTAGCTTCACATCTTTCCTTTGTTGGGGGCATCAGAACTGGATGTGATTGTTATTTTAAAAGTTCATCAACTACTTGAGTTGCTTTGCTTTTAGAAAACCAAAATTTAAACACACACTGTACTTTGTTTTTGCAAGAGCAACCCATGTAGGACTAATACACTGTGCAAATATAAATTACAACAAGATTTTAAAGTATTCTTCATCTTGTGCCAATACTGAGGTCTGTCCATGTTTTTTATACAGGCAGATTTGTATAAATAGATATCATTTATTGTAGTTTCATACAACATGAATTTGCTGATTAAAGCAGGCAAAATGAGCAGAGATTTGCACAATCATTCATTTATTGAATGCTTTGATAAAAACTACTATTACAGGGAATGATGTAGAAATACAAGGAATTGTTTTCAGGAAAAACAAAAACACACATACAATAGATCTGAAATACAGCAAGAGAATGAATATGAAGTCACAAATCCATGATGTATGAAAACTTCTGGTTTTCCAAATGATCAGAGAAAGACCAAAAAGGGCAGAGCTTGCATACATGAAGACCATTCCATTGCAAGGTCCTATTCAAAACTGTTTGCAGCTTTTTAAGAGAGAACTTGGCCTCTTCCCAAAGGTGCTCCTTGAGCATCACCCTCTACTATGAGAAATATGTATAATGTACCATCAAATAGTAGGAATATAAAAATTTAAAAAAAAAGACCTGCATTTTTAATTTAAATAGGTTTTCTTCCTCCTTTGTATTTCTTGATAAACTAGGTAGAGAATTTTAAGAGTTTTTGAATATTTAGCAATTTTTCTGCTGATGTTTGTCTAAGTTGTTGAGCAGATGCCCTGGTCTACAGTATTTAGAGGCTGTTACTGGAATTTAGCCCCTGACACACCTGTGTCTAACCAGTTTGACAAAAAGCATAAAAATGTAAGTCCTACAAGCAAGAAGCAATCTACAAGCAAGTGCCATAGTCTTCTGGTCTCTCTCAGATAATATTCAAGTCACATGTCTTTAAGTAATAAGGGCAACAATAAAAGTAACTTCTAGAACTTTACAAAATCTTTCAAGTAAACACGTATCATTGAATTTTCTTGGTAAAGTATTTGCAGTCTCTTAACAAAAAAGGGGTAAAAAGTATTAATTGCTTCTGCTGTCTGCCCGAAGAAGTAGGAAGATTACAAAGATACAAGAGAAACTTCACAAAACTGGAGTGAGACTTTTCCAGTATTTAACAGGGAATTACAGGATTGCCATTCATATCACACAGCTTAGGTCAAGAGAGGAGCCTGTTTCCTTTCCTCATTCACTGCTTGGTTTTGTTCAAACCTGTCCTTTGAAGCCATAATTTTGAGAACTGTTTCTCACATATTACCTGTCAGTAGGTGGGACAGAAGTGACATGAGCTGCTGCTTTCCACCACCTCAAAATGGAAGCAGATTTGCAATTAATTACCAATAATATGTTTTCTGTCTTTCCAGAACTCTGCAGCTGAGCAGTGGGTTTTTACTATGTTATAAAATTACAATCTACTATTCCTCAGAAATGTCTGGAATCAAAGTCTGTATGGCACCTACTTTATGAGCATTCTTCTAAAAACATCTGTATAAAGTACCCAGCCATTGGTAGGTGTTGTTAGTCTACTCAGATTTTCCCACAAGATTAGAATCATAAAATTTGCTGAATTTTATATGATAGATATTTAGACAGTGAATCCCTCAAAACTGACTGGAAAATACATTGACAGACTATTCTTTTGGCCTGTCAATTGATTTTTCACTTGCCTTGTTTTCTCGGTAAGATGTCAACACAGAGCTGCTGTCCCACAGAATGGTGTGCTTCACTTTTAGGCCATCCTCTTTACAGATATGCTAAACAGAGCCCCGAAACAGGGTCAAAGTCTAACAGTAGTTTAATTTCTATGTCCTTTTTCACCTTCCTGAAATATCACCTTTTTTTTAAAGTGGTGTGTTTACAATGGAGACCGTTTCTTCAAAATTTTAAGAAAATTTCTAATCATATCTTCAAGTTAAAGGCTGCAGGCTTATCCTGACTTGAAATCTGAAGATTTACATGGAGTTTGTCTGTTTGCTTGTTTGTTTTTGTTTTTGTTTTTGTTTTGTTATTGCCTCAATACCTTCTTGCTGAAAGCTTTGCAGAAACTTTAAATCTCCCAGGACTCTTAGACACTAGCCATGTTTTTGACACAAATTCCTCACTTTGATGATTTCTTCAGGAGATTTGTTTTAGGTCCCAATTCTGTGAGGACTAATTAAATAGTAATTTCTTGTATATCAGGTATTTAAGGGTGGGTTACCATCAACCATAAACAATACATAAACTGTATTGTTTAGCTGTTTTATTTCATGGGCAAATTGGAGCTTTAATTGATGGAGGTTTGTCATCCATTGTGGGTTAGACATCTTCTGTGCAGCTTCTTAAAAAAAAAAAAACCAAATAAAAACCCCCAAAATCTCACAAATTAAATCTTGCTTTTCACCTCCCAAGAATGCAGCTAGTGGGGCTGAGTCAAGAATAGTTAATTTTGTTTCTCAAGGATGATAGATATATGATATGGATGATAATCACAGTTGTCAATTGTACCTGTCTAGTTTTGTAGATATCTATGTTTTCAGGTGTATTGGCAGCACTGTTTCTCAGGCTTTACAACAGCACTGAGAAACGATGGCAGTGTGTGCATGAGAGAAGAAATGTCAGTTTAAACTGGCACTGACATTGATTCAAGAAAATTTTGTGAGACTAAGGTTATGAAAAACAGTGATTCTTTTTCTCCTGACAGATGAAATGAAGTCATCGCTAATTTCTTCTGTCAAGGAATATTGTTATTACAAGATAGTGTCTGTACACCATTTTAAAGAATAACAAGCTTCAGTTTTAAATTGGACTGGTCATTTTTTTTCTGAATCCTGCATTTTTGTTTGCACATAATTAAATCAAGGACAATCTAAATATGTCTGTTATATGTGAGCTTAGATTCAACTGACCTAAGGATCATAACTATATACCTCTCTATACTGCTAGACACAGAAAATTCATAAAGGCTTCTTCAGATTGGAGAGCCTAAACTTCATCTATTTCCACAAGACGCAACACCAAGGGGATTTATAAAACTATCAAAGTGAACTGATCATCAATGGAAGCTTTTTGTAAAATACAGGTACTATCTGAATGTAATTTATGGACAATATGTGATAGGAAAAGGTATATTAACACAATTCAAATCTAGTTAATAGGATTCAGGTTCATTAAACTATAATTACTCAAACAGATTAACATAACTAGGACCTGAAATTAATGATGGAGGATTGTTTCTGTCATTTATCTGCTACCCTCAGCTGAAGCTATTTCAGCTGCAAGAGGAAGGCATCTGGGATTTCAGGTTACATTTTCAAAATATTCACCTTCTGCTGACTCCATGAGAATCATTGCTATACCTTCCTTACATTTATAATGTTTTTTCTCAGAGATTTCTGTATATTTCTGTATGGTTGATGTGATCTCATCAGCAGTCAGAGCTCATTTGTGCATTTTTCCATGTTTTCAAAGCTAAAATTCCATTTTCTCTCCTTTCCATGAATCCTTCTAAATTTGCAAATGCACTTTTGGAAGTGCTTGGGCAGCAGCAACTGGAAAAATGCTTTTGGCATTGCTGGATATTCAACACTTCCAAGCTATTTCATCTAGGTGCTTAAAAAGGAATGGAGGCTTTGGCAGTTTTGCCCTCTATCTATAATTTCACAGCCTGGCCAGTGGCAATGACATTCCCTTGCCAGAAACACAGGAATTGTACATTTTCTGTCAATAGGTGTTTGTATTTAAAATATTTAACTGGTTTATGTAAAGGAATCATATTGGTTTCTTTCATTTCAACAGATATAAAACCAAACAAAACAAAGTTTCTTTGAACATCATTGTCAATTTTACCAAATTCCATTCATATGGACAAATACTTACAGAGAAGTTTATACCTGTTTACCAGTCAGACAAGTGCTAAATCAGTACTCAATAACCACCTAGGTTGGATTACTCACCTATTTACTCTCAGGTATATTTTTTAGAGTGGCATAGCACTCAGAAGAGATCTGAGTATTAGCAACTTTGTTTTGTTCTGTCTTTGTATAAATGGGTAAAACAATGAGGATTATGAACTGAGATTCTTTTAGTTTCATGGTTGAGTCCATAATCCCTGTTGTGACAGGCAAGCACAATAAATTTGAGAAGGCAGATAAAACCAGTTACAGGGTTTTCATTGTTTCTTCCACCTCCACAGCCGGGAGCATCCACAGTCACTCTCATCAGGGCTGCAAGTGTACCCTACCTAGCTGCAGTCCTTGTCTTCCAACAGTACAGAAGCTGGACCAAACACTGATAAGAGTATAATACACATCATTCCTCCTTAAGCACAAATGCAGGCTACACATTCAAGCAGTCTTCTCTATCTCCAGTATTCATTAAACAAATAATACTTAAAAGCATCAGCTAATAAATTAGGAACCCAGTACCTTGCCCTACCTTGCTAGTTTTATACACCTTATGCTTCCATGGATTAGCTAGTACAGGTTAAGTTAGGATATAAATTTCAAACAAGAGAAAGCACTGTCTCTCAATATGCTTCCAGCACAGACTTCAAAATAAAGTTTTAGCATGGAAGGAAACTATCAAAAGCATAGATCTGAGCTGGGCAGCATTAGCTTAAAGCAGGATAGCTTCACTTGAACAGCATGCTAATGAAAAGCTTTCTGTTATATACATTTTTTTTTTTTTGAGCTTACTGTTCATTTTCTTGGACCTTATATGTGCTGTGGAAGTTTTTCCCAAGCTTCCTGCTGACAATTTTCCATAAGAGCACATGGAAATCAGCAGACCAGGCTTTTCCATTATCTGTGATATGACACAAGTGTACTTCACCTTTCCAAGAATAACTATTCTCCCTGCTAAAATCAAGTAACTATATTCTGGCTCATTCTCCTTGGAGATCTCCAGAAGAGGACAAATACTAAGAGTAATTGTTGGTGGATCTCTTGAATCATACAAATTAGGTAGATATCGCACCCCTAAACACCTTGTTCTCTTGTAGAATATCATGTGTCAGGTTTCATTTCATCATTCTCTGCTTGTTCTACATTATGTCTTCATCCTAGACAGAGAAAGTAAAGTTCCAGTGCTAAAAAAATTGTTTAATTCAAGTTTCAGCAATTGGAAGAGGAAGGAATATTGGGGTGTTGAAACTTCACTATCTCCAATAACTATTTTGTATAATATACAAATTCTGCTTTCAAAGAATGCTTCCTCATATTCCACTTCCAGTGTTGCATTGGCTATGTTTCCAGAGCCTTTCAGCTACCCAAATTTTTAATGACTTACAACAGAACTTACTCTTTACAGAAGGTTCATGTCCAAAGAGTAGCATTGGAGAGGATCTGCTAAAGTAACTTCCCCTACTCTGACAAGCTGAGAGAACCTCTGACCATTTCTGTAAGATGCATTCTCCATCGGGAAGTGCTTAGAGAGCAGAGGAATCTGGCTGGCATTCACTGTCCTTGCTTTAAAAAGTTCAGAAACACCACCATAGAATGAGACTGAGCTAACAATTAAATAGAGCTAATATTGGGGGAGAAACAACATTTAATAAAGCATCTTTCCATTGCAATTTATTGGACCAGTTAATTGTAATTAAATATTTGATAAAAGTTGTATTATTATTGATAATAATAATTATTAATAATTTTTGTTATATTGAAATAGAATTAACTTGCTCTTTTCCTAAAAATCATTGTCATTGAGTGAACTCACAAATGGAGGGCAACAATCAGCCTTTACCTGGGATAAGGTGACAACATCAAGTCTATTACTGAACTAGAATTACAGTTATCAGGAATGGAAGCATGTGTTTTCCATCATAGTGAAAGGCTTGTTTGGGGAGTGGTGATACTAAATGCCTGACTAGACAATATTCTCTTCTGGCAAGTAATAATCAAAACCCTTTGGCAAGCAGAAAGAAGGATCTTTCAGTGGCTTCTGAGTTGGAAAGTACTTGGAGAGTAAGACTAATCTGTTTCTGGACAAAAAGGTACAAGTCAAAAGTCTTCAAAGTCAAAAGACTCAAAAGTCCTGGTTATGCCTTGCTGTGTTGTCCCTGCAACACATATTGGGGTGGCTGAAGTCCCCCATTAGGATCAGGGCTTGAGAACATGAACACAGGGCTCCTGTCTGCCCACAGAGGCCTCATACACTCAGTTTTTCTGATCAGGCAGCCTGCAGCAGATCCCCACTATGGTGCCACCCATCCCTGCCCTCCCTTTAACCCTGGCCAGCAGCTCCCAGTCAGCTCCTCATTCATCCCCGGGTGAAGCTCCATGCATTTCAGCTGGGCAATGACATAAAGGGCAACACGCCCCCCTTGTCTCCCCTCCTGTCCTTCCTAAAGAGTCTGTATCCTTTTATTTCAGCACTCCAGTCATATGAGCCATCCTAGTACCTCTCCCTGAAGCCAGTAAGATGACAGCCCTGCAGGTATGTGCATGTCTGTAACTCCTGTTGTTTATTCCCCTCCCTGTGTGTGTTTGCACAGAGGCCCCCAGTGAAGCTGAATTACTGGCTGCAGTGGTTGGAATGACCCTGAGATTATCTCACTTGGTTAGAGCATTGTGCTAGTAATTCCTAGGGCCTGGGTCTGATTTCTCTATGGGCAATTCACTTAGGAGCTGGACTTGATCCTTGTGGGTCTTTTAAAACTCAGAATATATTCTGATTCTGTGAATTCCTGTGCTACTCTTCAGGTGCTCTCCTGCTGATGCGTGATCTCTCTCCAGATTCTAGGAATCTATTGCTGACCCTGGCATCAAACTGTTGGGTTTGGGATGAATGGAGGTTCTACTTCCTCGGTAATTGTAGTTTTAAGCCCTCTTGACCAGCTTGGCAAGTCTGTGACTGAATGTAACACTTTTTCTTCTCTGACAGATGAAGCCCATCAGCCCCACAGAGAACAGGCTCAAAATGAGCCCCATGATCGGAGCAGCTGAACCCCTGGCTGTGGCAGCAGTCCTGTAACCATTTGTTGATCTGCCAGGTTCAACTGGTCTTCTCAAACACATTTCCCTTTCATTGGGAGCACTGATGGAGAGCCTACCTGTATTCTGGCATCTCCTACTGCTGCTCTAAGGGCTCTGCAATCCTCGGTACTCATCAGGGTGCTCATGGCAGTGTCCCTGGTGCCCACATGAAACAACAGCAGACCACAATAAGCAGTGGACTCAGTCTCGGTGACAACCCTGATAGAAGACCCTGGTAAGCAGCACTCCTCTCCAGGGGCCACACCAGGTCAGTAAATGGGCTCCTCAGCACCTCTGAGAATAGTTACCTACTACTGTTACCCATTACCTTTTCTTTGTTGTGCTCATTGTTACACAAGGAGCTGATCAGGCTGCCTTCCCATCTCCAGCATCTCTCCTGAGTTATGACAAGATTGTGTTATATCCTCACTCTGTGTCTCAACATAACATTCTTTGTATTTCACACTTCAGAGTGAGTTATATAACAGTTATCATTAGGTAAAGCCCTAATATATGAGAAATGTACTAAAAGGACCTTCCATTCTATGTGCGCACAGAAAGGATTGACTTTCGGCACACTTACTGAACAAAAATCCCCTTGATTAAATGTGTAGTCATAATTGCATACAGATCAAAGTGCTAATCATCCTGGCTGACAGCACCAGTGATGCAATGCACTAATATGCCATCCAGTATTCCCTTTGAAAAATGCCCTCTGACTATGAAATACAGACATGCTTAGCATTTGCTGCCCTAATGTTTTTGGAGGTTCATCAAGCTGTGTTTTTATCTTACAAGCTTTTCTTGGCAGATGTTTATCAATCAGCATCTTTTCATTAAGCTGGCACCCACTGCAAAAACCATTGAATCTCTGAGCAGTTCTGTCCTAGGCAATCTGTCCTTCAGTGTGGGTCTTTGCAGAGGTGCTTGTACTAAAAGGTCCTTGTAAAACTCATGGCCCAAAGCTCTAATTCTGTAATGATCTCTCTGTCTAAAGATTCCTGAACCAGTGAAGAATTTACTATTTTGGCCTCTCCCCATACAGAGGTATCAGGAAAATAGGAACTCATGATAAATTAAGCGATCTGGGATTCAGAGCCACAGTCAAAGAAGGAAAGATACTAACATATTTTTTCATGTTTAGAGTGAAAAAAGAGAACCCTAGCTATACTGAGATATGTTCATGTCAGTGATAAGCTGGCAGGCATGCTGGCAGGGTAGTATATTTTTTTGGTACTCTATTCAAAGATTTGGTTTCTAAACAAGCATAAAAGGCACAGCATTAAATCAGGTATGAGCAAATCTCGGAGCTTCTGGAGGACATTGCCTTGACCAGGCTCATTGGCTTTGTTAGCTTCAATTCTTGTTACAAGTATTTCATGATAAGAAGTTGAAAGGTGTTTTCAGAGCAAGGGTCAAGCCAGGATAAAATAAAAAAAATGAAAATATTAGAATATTCTGAGGATGAGAAAAACAAATAATATCTTTTCTTAGACCAGCTGACAGAGCTTTTAAAAAGCCTGAGCCTTTCCGCCAGATGGGAAGCAAGAGCTTCCATTGTCTGATAAGCACAAGTGCAGCAGAACATGCAGCTTGCAAAATTGGTGATAGGATCATTAGGTCCCAGTCTAGGAAAAGAGCAAGAAATATCACCTAAATCATGAGAAACATTGAGAAATTACTTCCGAATCAGAAGAGAAGGAAGTAATTTTTATTTATTTTATTGACAAAACAATATTTCTTGGGGTCTGTATTGGGTCTATGACTTTAAGTGTCTGGTAGAATGATGAGTTTTAATTCCCAGGTTTGCTTTTGAAAGTATTTTATAAGTTTCCTCTGAATATCAGACTGGATTGTCAAAGATGAAGTAGCTGCCCTGTGGAAAAGATTTTTCCCAGTGATAGCTGTATTTTTATGCCCTGCATTGATTGGATGTGTTAATTTTTTTAGTACACTGTGGATATGTTGTTTTATTCAAGTAATTTCAAGGATGCTGTCTTGTACACTTGAAGGTGTAGAGCTTACTTGTTTAGGTGTTTATTCTGAGCACAAGTACATAGGATAACCAAATATCAGCATACTTGCCTCAAGAAAACTTGCTCCCCAAAAATAGTGATTTATAGACACCCCAATGCATTTGATCTGCAAAGAGCACTCAAAAAACCACCTTCATCATTCTGAAGATGATGTTCACCAAAAATTGATATTCTTCTAAGCAAATAAATCAGACCTGAATATTGTCATGACTTGTTACAATATAAACTAAACAAAATACAACAGACCCCACTGACCCTACACTTCTGCTTAGACCAAACATTTCACTAAGCAAATTTCAATATATATTGTCTTTAAAATTGAAATACGCACTAGACTTGAGCTTTTTCTATGCTGCACTCTGTGTAATCAAATCATTAAATATGTACAGCCTATTCTGGAAGACAACTCATCCAGAATATTCTCTGCCTCTGCCATCCTTACTACTCTCCTGAGTTTTCAAGTACTCTTCTACAGTGTATCAAACTCCTTACCAAAGACAAGCTTCCCATAAACTAGCATATATCACACAAGTGAAAAAATTGGCAACACATATCCACAGGCTCCATAATAAATGTCCCACCAGACGGAACCTGTATCTTTCTACTCAGATAGCCCTGACTCCAAGTTCTCTTCCTTTTCCCTGCTACTGTTCTTCCAAACAGTCCATTCATATTTCCCCTTTCCCCAAAGGCCCCATTTTTACTGACTCTAATTCAGTATACATATGATCATTCTCAAAATTCCTACTTTTGTCAGCATCCCTATCAAACTAGTGTCATCCTTGTAGTCTCTATACTTTTTATATCAGTACCCTGTTCACAGCATCCCATGCAAGAGTCAGTAGTTCTGGCTGCAGGCTTAGCAGATCAGTGAGGATGAGATTAATTGGGGTCTATGCTACAGTGCATAAATACTCATTAGAAGAACGTGTTCTGGGCCATCTAACATCCTTTTGATCCAATACTGGAGTGGTTTTTACCATGTATGATTTACCTTTAATCTCCTACAACACTTGCAACATAGCTCCTTTCGTGTTTACCTTTGTTATTATAATAATTTTAACTGGAATGCTGCAGAGCACATTGTGAGATGAAGATTTTTGAGCTTCAATTCAATGAGAAGCATTGGAAGGATAATAAAAAGCCTCACAGAATCAAAGTGAAGAGAAAAATATAACCAGGTTTTTACTAGAATTGCAAATAAACTGTATTCAGATACAATTTAGTAGATCAAAATCATGGAAGATGGCTGTTCAAAACATTGGAGCAAGGGGGGACATTGCCTGTAGTTCTTATTGCAATGCACAGAAGGCATTGAACAGGTAGGTACCTACAGGCAACTTTATTAAACACAGACTAGAATGTTCCAGAAGGACAAGTCCCATGCAAGTCACCTTTCTCTTGTCATGCCATCTATCCTGTATTATACGATGTCCACAGAAGAGCTGGAGGGCTGGGGAGAGGTCTAGAGAGCAAGTGTTATGAGGAGCAGCTGAGGGAGCTGGGGTTGCTTAGAGCAGAGAAGAGGAGGCTCAAGCAGGACCTCACCTCTCTCTATAACTTTGTGAAAGGATGTGGTGGTGAGGTCAGGGTTGTTCTCTTTCCCCAGGTCACAGCAGATATGAAAGAACAGCTTCATGTGGTATCAGGAGAGGTTTAGATTGGATATTAGGAAAAATGTCTTCACCAAAAAGGTTGTAAAGAATTGGAACAGGCTGCCCAGAGAACTGATCTCTGGGAATATTTAAGGAATGCTAAGGGACATGTTCTAGTTCTAGATTAATGGCTGGATTTGATAATCTTTTCCATTCTAAATGAATATATGAGTCTATTGATATCAATATCTCAGTGTTTAAAAGCCTCCTGTCACACAGGATGGAGAAAAAAAAGATGTGTTTATTACCCTAGCTTCAATAACCTGATTCCTAGATATTCTCTTCTGCAAATACTCTCTGTTGCAGACTAGGAGAGCATGGCCTGCTGCTCTGCCCATGCTGAGGAACACTCTTTCCAATGGTCAGGAGGAAGTAGGGCAATTTAGAAAATCTTGAAATTTAGAAATAAACACAGTGAAAGGACAATGAACAAGAGTGAAATCTTGGGAAAGGGAAAGATTTTCCTTGCCTTGTTACTCCATGCAACTGCTGCCTATTTCTGAGGCTTCTGTTGGGGGAAATTTTCAGCAGAAATTTTCAGCTTCACAATGCCATGAAGCCCAATTAGGAAGTTGCTGCAATTTATAGTTAAGAGGCCAGTAGAAATGTGAGCTTTCTGGACAGTTAAGGGCATTTATTGTTCCAGCAGCACAGTTTGTCTCCCCACAGGCATGAAAATAATGCAGTGTACTGCAATTGTGCTGTTACATAAGCTCCTGTAGGAGGTGTGATTGAGATATCTTTATATTAAGGTTAGTAACCAGCCTTAGAAAGATGAACTCCACTCTAATTTCTCTCCATCTTAAAAAGGCAAAATTATGTGTTTTGGGAAATTGTTCACTCTTGGTATTTCTTGTCTGTAAATGGATAAATACAATAACTGCCACAGAACTGCTAAATTTTCTGCATTTCAATCTACCTTCCTTCTGCAGCTCTCTTTTGTACTGGATTGGAAATCCAAGTCAGTTTCAGTTTACACTCTAGTTACAAAGACTAGAACATTTAAAATATTTTTTTTTTCTCATTTACATCGAATCCTTTGACATTTGCTTGCACTTGTCTATCAGAAACCACAAATAATTCAATGTTGCTGAGACCTTTGTTTTTTCTCACTGTTCTGGATTTGCATAACATATTGACTAGGGAAAACGTTTCGTTTTTCAGACACCCCTATTTAGGCAAATCAAAATGGGGGTTTTTTTGAGGGAGAAGCCTGTTGCCAAGTGTCATTTTGTTGCAGTTTGACAGAAGGCTAACCAGTACTGCAAATGAGATCAAGCAGAATCTACCTATCTAGTTATCACAATAAATGTACAATAGCATATCGTATTATTTCTACTGGAAGGCAACTCCATAATCTCTACCCCCTAGTGGCTAGGAATATATCTTTCTAATTTTCATTCCAAGTATATGGTTTATATATGCCTTGTTCTTGCATCAGTATTTCCTTAGTTTAGACAACCATTTCTCCCCCAGTCACCTCACAAAACATCAAGACAAAGCAAGAAATTGTGTATGGATTTGTCCTACTCTCAGACTTGCACTGAGGCCAAAGAAGCCACATTCTAGTAGTTGCTTGTCTGAGAGGATCTTCCCATTTTTTCTTGCATCCTTTATTTTTTCCAATTTTATCTTCGATTAAAATTAGATCAGGTTTTGTCATATGATCATTCTCTACCTTGCATTAGCTACAGTCTCCCCTACTTCTTTCCATTAAATACCAGCCTCAGAATAAATGGGAAGTTAAAGCCTGAAATTCATTTGCTCTGAGCTTTTCTGGTAATTACCTAGTCTCTGTTACCTGTTCAATGACAGAAGAGTGAATTGACCACAACTGGCAAATAGAATCACAATTTTTCTGTTGAAAAGGGGAAACTGCTGCATTGTAACTGGACAGGCTTCCCTAACTTGGGCCTGTCAGCATTTCTGCCTCCACTAAGTTCTTTCACACAAATTCATTTTTGCATCAATTTCTGGTAATTCTGGATACTGGTACATACTCAAGCATGAAGTAAATCCTGAGGACAGGACCAATGCCTTATTGAGAAATTCCCAAATTCTGGGGAGTTGTTTAAAACTGAACTTTCAGTGAAGAGCAGGGGAACAAAGAAACCTGATCAAATAATTGTATACTGGATTACATTTAGGCTTATTCTGTCTAAAGAATTACTCCAAATGCCATGTGAAGAGGTCAAGTCCTGGTCTATTTTGGCTATCAGGATCGTGTGATTCAAAGATTTGGTTCTATAGGTTGATTTCCTGATTAAAACTTTCATTTGACTATGTCATCAGCCTTTGTCTTCTACATATTTTTGGCCTTCAAAATTAGAAAGATTCATCAGAACTGGAGTACTATAAAATGAAAGTGAAGGCAAATAACTGTGTAAAATCTTTGTGTTCCTAATACACCTTTAATTTTTATCTGTTGAATTTTAAAATGAAAATTATTTTTAGATGACAACAAATGGAAAAATGTTTATTTCTTCCCCTTGTTGGTGTAGAATTGATGACCTATTATGATATATTGTACACAGATTTTGAAATTTCAGCTGATACACACATTTTTCTCTACTTCACAATCTGCTCTCTTTTGACTTTTGTCCATTATAAAGGTCAACTAAGTCATTTAGTCCACAAGCTGAGGAAATAGATCCTACCTTTGGAAGTAGAAAAATGTGTATGATACCAGTTTATCTGTGTGTCTACTATATGTTTTATGCAATGATCTTTACACATAAGCAGTTTTAAAAATACATTCTCTAAAATGAAAATTTTATCTCAGAGTATAATTTTCACATCTGCTACCCCTGCTCTCATTCATATGGTGCTGGTGGGTTTTTTAATTCATTTTTCTTGATCTTCTTTACAATACCTTTATTTTTTATTTCAAGCTTAAAGTACAAATATTAAAGTTGTCAGGCCAAAGAATGAAGATTGTTGGTGGCTATGTGCAAGATGCTATAGATCCAGTAACACTGGAAATGTTATAGAATATTTATAAAGAAGCTCTTGGATGGTTTTATGTCAAAGATGCGAAACAGCAATGCCACTGAAAAGAAAAACAACTTTTAGAAATTCGCCGAGAGATTCCAAGCGGATCTATAACAAATGAGGCAGAAAGCGTCATCTGTCATAAGAAAAAAGCACTTGAAAGGACAAGGGTCTTGCAAGCGCTGATTAAATGTAATATGCTATGTGACAATGCACAAATGTGAAATGCTTCAGTGAAGATGAACAACAGGTCCTCCACTGCATCAGAAAAGCAGATCATTCTTGCTGAGGTCTATTATCATTAAAGCTGTTAGCATTTGTGTAACAAAACATTAAGAAGGAAAAAAGTAGGCAAATAGTAGCATGAGAGGGATGATCCAGATTCCAAATATTCTAAAAGACTAAAAGCTCGGACTTACTTGCACTCACCAAAAAAAAAAAATCTCTTTTTTAGTCACACTTACTAACAAGTCAGCAAACTCTCTGGGAAGTATCACAAAAAATGCTAAATAAAAGGTTCAACCATGAACCACATCCATCACAAACTGAAGGTTAATTTGAAATAGTGCTGCATTTTATCCATACTAACCCAGGAAAATTTATTTTCTATCCAGGATAACTTTGGAATAGATTATCTAGTGCTACAAAAGAAAGAGTTGAAAGCACCCAAGCCAGAAGAAATATCCACACAGTTTTACAAAGAGCTGATTTTCAAACAGGAGTTGACATTAAAGCACAGGTAAGTTCTGGTATTCTCTACCTTCAGTTCTGAATCAGCACTCAATAAACTTTCATGCTGAAGGATTAATCAAATTCATTAGCAAGGACTGGAAAATTGATAATATTATTTTGTCGTGACAGCTTCTACAGTCACTTGTGAATAAAGTCATCCATGAAAGAATCTGACATTTATCCAGAAGTTAATAACTATCAGTGTGAAGTTCATTGAATACTAAAAGAGATGGAAGAGAGTGTCATTCATTGTACTACAGCCTGAAATACCATTAGTTAATTTTATGAAGATTAAACAGAGATTATTAAGAAGCATCATAGTGTTCTTTTTCCCAAATCAGTCTCCAGTGTTGTAGAAAGTCTGTAACTCTTGCAATAGAGATCAAGAAAGATTTAGAATCACAGACTACCTCTAATTAGAAGGGACCCATAAGGATCATCAAGTCCAACTCCATTTTTCTCACCTAAAATGAAACCCTATCACTAAGAGCACTGTCCAGACAATTCCATTACCTCTTGTCCTGTCTCTGGTTACCAGAAAAAGGAGCTCACCACTCATCTGCTCCACTTGCCTGTTTGAGAAAGTTAGTAACTGCAATCAGATTGCCCCTCAACCTTTTCTTTCCAAGCTGAATAATCCAAATTACCTCTGTCACTCCTCTTAAATCTTGTCCTCAAGATCTTTCACCATTTTTTGTCCACCTCTGGAAACACTCAAATCATTTGCTGTTTTCCTTATACTGAAGAACCAAAAATTACACACAGTATTTGAGGTAGGGCTGCACCAGTGCAGGGTTGAGTGGGGAGAAAGTGTGAAGGAGACAATACCCTAACTATGGTTCATGGATCAAAGAAGAAGTATCTGTTCAGATCTTTCCTTTCTTTTATCAAAAATATTCCAGGCTGGATTACATTTTACATTCTGACCTATTGTGTTGTCTCCATCAGACAAGATAGAACAGACTACCTGCCTGCTCTCAGTATCCCAGCACCAAAGACACCTTTTATCCTTCTCCACTGTGAACCAAAGCTACAAAATGAAACCTATGATTGACATAGACAATGATGAAGGAATAGCATGAGACCTCTAGAATATATTTTCATTCTCCACACTTAATTCTCAAATTAATAGCTTGTGTAACATCTGCAATCTCATATCTGAGATGTTACTTTTTGAGAACTGTGCTAAGAATCTAGCTGAATTATCTGCTCAAGGATAGTGTGTAGATGTATCAATGCTGAAGTCAGGCTTCATAAAGCTATACATGGGGGCCATCTCTAGATGTAGGGAAAGAATCTTTTCCTTGGTTACAAGATGATTACCCTGTTGATGGCTTTCATTTGGAAAAGGTATTTCAATTCATCAGCAGTGATGATATCTGCAAAATAAATGTCAATGTTTTCATTTAAAATTGTTTATTGTCATGAATCATGTGAATTTCTGTGATTGCATGAACTACTGTCAAGACAAAACCTTCTGGTCTTCTTACATTTGTATCAGGCTAAGATTAGAGTAGCCTTGAGAGAACAGTGCTGACTACCCTATTGCATCTCTCAACTGCATTGGATTTTGTATGTAAATTAAACTAATCATAATACATATCCAGTGATAATGTAACAGTTCCTTATACCTGCTGTTGCATTTCCTAAATATAAGTGTGTCTCAGTTTAGCTGGGATATTCAAGCTCTTTGTGAGAATCTCAGTGATTCTATGAAACAGCTAATACTGATATTCAGATTCTGGGAGGCATGAGGATATTCATTTTACAGCTGTTGGTGGCTAGACAGTATCAACATGGTATCTGAGATGTGGTTCTCCATATAAATCAAGAGAGAAAGATGATAAAATATTTTTATTTTAATTCAGATCTTTAGATGATTAGTGTTTAAAAAATGTTGATTGTTGATGTTAAGAAGTGTGCATTCATAACAGAGTTATCAGGACTGTCCATTTCTCTATGTGTTTCTGCAAACTATTGACAGAAATGTGGAAATGTTCCCTGCTTCACTCACAGTGATTCCTGATTCACGAATGACAGCTGAGTATTAAACATGAAGGAAAGCCAACCACTTGTATCTTCTATGTAGAGAGGGCAAAACTTTAAAGGGGAGCCTCAAAGTTTTCTAGACTTCTTGGATGCTGTTTTTTTCTAACATTTATGTCCAGTACACATTCCTGATTATGTATCTGTTTACTTTTGGCCTTCAGTAACATGTTTCCAATCAAGCAAAGTTGGCTAAGCCTTTTGCTATGTGATACATCAACAGTAAGACTGAGAAAATAAAATATACATTTGGATTTTTTGCTTGCAACAGAGTTTTGAGCCTCTAATATAATTATAAAACAGAAAAAAAAATCAGTGATGAATCATGGCTTAAAAATTTTGCTACTACCTTGAAGCCTAACGCGAGACAGAAAAACAATGCATTACTGCTAGATTTTTGTGTGAGACAGACATTAGATATTAAATTACTTGTATTAAATGAAAGTGTATGGGCTGTGGATAGTTTCAGTCAGGGAAGAAGACTGACATAGGGAGCAGCTGCAGCAGAAATAGTAAAAGAAATTCTGAACAAGGAAAAGCTACTGGGAAACACTCTGTATTTTAATTAATGAGAGAATCAATCCCTTTCTACTATAATTCTGTTGAATATCAACTTTAGAAGAGTTGTTTGAAATCCTGAGGGAAAAAGAAGTGAGCAATCAATACAAAAATATGGGGTTTTCTTCTTTAATACTATGTAAAATGGAAATACCAATATTTTCATTCTAATATTGGACATTTATCTAGTGACACAAAGGGAGCCAGTATAGAAACATGTCTGTAGTTTCTAAAGGCTCAGGTGTAGCTGAAGAGTGGTCATGTCTGAGGAACTATCACATCAGCATTGTTGCCAGAGCTACAGGTGATCTGAGCAGAGGGTCCAGAGAATTTGAACTAAGACAGAGAATACTGATACCTGAGCAAATTTCTAATGCACACAGCCAGACAAAAAGTATATGTATTTAAAAAAACAAGTGCACTTATATTTTCCCTGGCTTGCTTTAAAGAATCACAGAACCAGAGAATCACAGAATAACAGCATCACATAAAAACAGAATCATAGACTGGTTTAAGCTGGAAGGAAGCTCTGGAGACACCCAGGTCAAGCTCCCCTGCACAGAGACACATTTAGTCACTTGCCTGTGACCATACCCAGAGAGGTTTTTAGTATTTCCAAGAATGGAGACCCCACAACTTCTCCCACCAAACTGTTCCAGTTCTCAGTCATCCTAATAGTGACAAGAGTGTCTCCTGATGTTCAGGGCCTCTTGGGTTTCCAGTTGTGCCTGCTGCCTCTGGCTCTGTCACTGGGTACCACTGAAAAGGGCCTGTCCTTCATGCTCCTTCCCTTACCAGATGTTTGATTGTATGGTTGGGATCCCCCTGATTTTCCTCTGCTGCATACTGAACAGTCCCAGCTCTCTCAGCCTTTACTCAGAGACAAGATGCTCTAGTCCCATAATAGTCTAACAGCCTTTCACTGGACTAAGTCTGTTTCTCTCTTGTTTTGGGGAGCCAGGACTGGATGCTGAAGTGTACATTTCATATAAAATGCAAAATTTTGATCTGAGCATACTTGATAAAATTAATATCAGGATTCTTCAAATAGGCCATTCCTGTAAAGCATTTCCTTTGCTAAGTCTGGGTCACAATACAACAAAGACCAACAGGTTTCCCAGCCTTTGAGTTCCATGGTTTTAATAATGCCATCTGAGTAGCGAGAGAGATTTTTGAAAATTTTTGTGCATCTGGGGAAAGTACATAGCTTGATAAATAAATAAAGTTTTGTGTTGTTGTTTTCCTTGATGTGCAAAGTTCACAGGTGTTCATTTCAAACAGAAAACTGGCATCATGATTAAAGCACAATGTGAGCTCTTTTATTTGGCTAGAGGTAGAAATGCAGGGGAATGGTGCTACACAATGAAATAAATATTGCAAAATAAGTTATCTGAGAATTCTTTAGAAGGCTGCCATTATGTGTGTACTGAAGATTTTCAAAAGAAATACAAGTTGGAGGAAACATTTGTTGATGCTCTCAGTCTGCTGCCATGATTGCCTCAGTAAAACTCTCACTGGCTGATGAGCAAGTGCATAAAGCAATGCTTTTGGAAGTCACAGCTACAGTCACAGCTATGTACTATTGCAAATGTTTTGTGGACTGTGAACTCCAAATAAAAACAAAGTATCTTGTTTTATCAGAGAAAATTAAGAAAATAATTTTCATTTCCAAAGCATTCAGGATGGACCCTAAGACTCCATTGGTTCCACATGAGAGCAGATTTTTTTGAGACAGAAATTGTCAAATGACAAGTTCTTTGTGAGGGGCTGGAGCAGAGTACTGAGTGTCTGTTAAGGTGTTCTGAGATAATTTAATATAGGTAAAGTATAATTTTTACAGAATTTAATTTTTGTCTGCATTAGACATATATTTTACAAAGACAGAACACCTCCTAGAGATCAAAGACTGCAAAGCATATACAGAAAATCAGCTTCATTAGCTAACAAAAGTCTCGAAATATTTCTTAGAGACTCCTGTTTGTAGATAAATGCCAATGGCAGGGAATACTCCTCATTGCAAGGTAAAAATAAATTTAGGATAAAGATGTCTAAATGTGTTATGATGTAACTGTGTTTACCTGAACATGATACAAAAACCATGTATTCATCACCTGGATGGGTCTGTTGAAATATGATGTTTTGTGATGTTTTGCAGAACCAACATATCAGTTTTGATGGTAATACCTGCACTGCTGGCTACATAGTTTTGTAGTCTTTCCTTTGATCAGTAAGATATGGTACATTTGCTGCATACAAACACAATCATCACCTTACACTACTCAGTTCTCCTAATCTACAGCTAAGGCCCAGATACTCAGAGGAGTTCAGGCACATAAGGTGGGAGTGAGTCTGCCTGAATCTTGTGTGTTCCACTGTGTTTGAGTGTCACAGAATCATGGAATCACCAAATCATAGAATGGATTGAAAGGGACCTTAAAGATCCTGCTGGAGGAGTATCCCTATTCCTCTTCTGTATCACTGGATCACCTCTCTGATAATCCTATTCTCTCAGGGTCATCTGTAGAGAAGCTCATGGGCCTGGGACTTTAAGGGTTTCTTTAAATGGCTACTTTACTCAGTCAAGGTATTTAAAAATGAAAGTGTCAGTGACACCTGTATTCTGACTTCCTTCCAGCATTCTTTTTGATTCCTATCATATTCATTGGGGTTTCAAATATGAAATGAAATCTCAAGAGAACCTGTTAATAATTTTATATTGGCTGTAGTTAGCACTTAGTTAGGCAATCCAGGAGAAACTACTTGTTTTATAATCCATGAATAAAAATCTCCTTTTGGAAATATTTATATCTTATCATCTCAGGTATTAGATGCAACATTTACCTATAATATGAGAATGACAGTGGATTAGTATGAGCATAAGACTGCTGCAGTGTTTCCATACTGTCTGGTCACTGCCTCTTCAAGAGGAAATACAAACAGCACACATGACACCCTGGCTGCCTTGCAGACACTAATTAAAACTACTCAAACTCTGAGAGGGCATGGAAACTGGTAAAGTATTGTTTGTGTTTACTCTTAAGCTAGAAATTATTTACAATACAGTTCATCTTTAGAACCACTTATATAGTTAGCATCTTGGAAAGGTCTTTGGAAATTGGTATATTAATTGAAATCAGGACGGTTTTTGATTCTCTTTTTCTGCTGTTTCAGTCAAGGTTTGGATGGCTCATATTTATTGCTCTCTTTGAGATACAGCATAGAGAGCTTTAACATCCTGCTGCTGGTTTTTCATTAAATCACAAAGCACTAAAGCTATTGGCCTTCTTCCTGATGTTATTTAGCTTCTATGGTTGCCGTGCATTCACCTAGATGATCTTTTCAGATCTCCTCTTTCCATCAGAGAATGAAAGTAGCCTTTTCTATAATTGTTTTTTCAAGGAAAAGAGGGCCACATTTCTCAGTGGATAATAAATGATGGTAATCGTCTGATTCCTCCCATAATGCATAGCACCCTCTTTTCAGTCAAGAAAAAATAATAATTCAGGAAAAATAATTAGAAATTAAATTGCTTCTGAGCATTTCTCTTTCAATGAAAACCTCTCTCACCCTTAGTTTTCTACTGGACATATGTAATCCAATCATCAGCTGTCACTAAGTAATTGAATATCCTTGAGTTTGAACTGTTACAGGGACAATGATATATGTCTGTTCCTGTTACTTTTGACTTCACAATGAGATGGCTTACATGCAATTGCCCCAGGTGGTTCAGCATTCAAGCTCAATTTGCCTGCCAGCTATACATATGCATATAAACACACACATTAACACAGTGAAATCAATGAGAGCAGAACATACCGTAGATTATAATATACAAATAAATGTATGTATAATGTATGTAGTATTTTCTATTCTGTTTTGACATACACTCACCTCTTTTGGATAACTCATCATGGTGGTTTGACCTCAGCTGGATGAAAGGTGCCCACCAAAGCTGTTCTATCACTCCTCTCCTAAGCTGTACAAGGGAGAAAAAATATAACAAAAGTCTCATGGGGCAAGATAAGGACAGGGAGAGATCAGTGAGCAATTTCCATTCTGGGCAAAAGAGACCTGACTTGGGAACAAATGAATTTAACTGATTATCAAACAAATCAGAGTAGGGTAACGAGAAGCAACAGTCCTCATGATGTTGTTCTTAACTAGTTAGTTCTAGGCAGAGATGCATTCAGCATATTGGTAGGTTAGAAATGCTCATCTCACCCTAAACCTTTTTTTTTTTTTTTATTCTGATACATGAATAAAATGTGATGGATTTGTCACTAGTACAATTAGTAGTTATAGAGTTGAGAAGATGTTCTTCCTATGATCTATTTCTTAGAACTAAAATACATCATAGCATTTAATTGACCTAATTCCCTTAGCCACAGATTTAATATGCTTCTACATGGAAATTTCGTGTGCCAAATTTCATGCTATTTCAGCTCCTTCTTTAAAAGGACAAAAATTTACATGCTGATTGAAGAGATAACCCAGATTTGCAAATTTAAGCATTTCAGTGATAGCATGACGGTATGGGTACTAATTTGTCCAACAGTATATCAGAGGGAAGTGTCCCTCTGCATGGGACCTACGGTTAACTGGGAAAACGGAGACAGTGCTGAGAGCAGAGGAGGAAACTAGCCAGGTGAAAGCATAACACAGGCTATGGAAGAAGACTGCTGTGATACAAGAAAAGTTCAGTTTATCTACTTAGACCAATCACTACAACCTGGATCTCCTATTTCCAAATTCTAATTCCTAAAGTTTAAATTCTCTAAGCTACTGCAAAAAAAATCTGGACACAGAGAGCTAGAGATAAAGGAAAAAAATGACAGATTATTTAAAGACAGATAAATAATAAATTGCTTAATAGACTCCTGAACCTCTTCTTTGACAGACATGACATTTTAGGCACCTAGGGACAAGCCAGACTAGTCATGATTTCACTCATGAACAATGTTATCTTCTGCTGCTGATGCTCACATTTTATATAACATCTTGGTGACTCACCAGTAAGTTAAACAGATTACTATCTTCTGCAGCCTGGAACTTAGGCACAAATGTTCCATCTACACCTTATGGGCATAAATTTGTCCTTTATGGGATATCTTCCCCTGCAGGTGTAGGGAATTTTCTATTTTATCAGTGGTTTTTCATGCATTTTAATTTTAACACCAACATAGTAGACCTTATTTTGTTTATTCTCGCTGCCTGTTTAACTTTGTAATGTTGCTTTTTACCAGCTTGAGCTGACTAGTCTTTAAATCATTGGTGCTTTCCATTTAATCAGATTTCCATGATGCAAGATAAGATCCTGGATCAAGTTGCCACCTGATACGCCTTTCAGTATTCCAATGAAATTATTGAGGCCACTTTCTTGCTGAAAATAATCCAAATGAGCAACTGTTGAAATTTTACCCATGGTTCAACAAACGGAAAATAGGAGAACGCTATTAGGGGGTGTAAATAGAGTTAGTTATGTTTGCATTGTGAGGTCAAATAAGTCCTTCTACGCACTACTCCTTTCCATCTATTAATTTAGTTGTCCAATAAACACATGCAAAATATAACTGCTTGTGCAATGCCTGAAATAACAAATCTGATCTTTAGATATATTTGTATTGACTGTAACAGATTTTAAAAGTCATGTTTGCTGTATCCAGACACAGAGAGGAATAGCAAAACAATTTTAGGCATTTTGTGTTGAAGTTTGTGTTGAAGTTGTCCAGGTTAATTTGTGCAAGTGTGCAAAGTTTGGTCAGTAAGTTTATTCCAAGAAATCCCTTGAAAATTAGAATATGAAAATATATTTTTGGTCAAGTTAAATTCAAAATAGGCACTTTATAATTTTTTGAAAGATATGATTGCACAAGCTTTTTTTGCTCACTGAAATGAGGGGTTTATTTATAAGTACGTTTAATCACACTGCAGTATATGCCTTAAGGATTTGGAACAAAATACTTGAGTTATTATTATCTGATTAAATCTGTGTCTGTAGCACAATATAAAATGGCTTGTTTGAAAATTGTTGCAATAAGAAAGGAAAAAATAAATCTTATAGCAATGAATTTAGCATAGTTTTCAGAGAACTGTAGAGCAACTGTCTTATGGTGCACAGAATTTGATAAGGATATGCCAAAACTCTAGTTTTATTGATGACTGCAACCATCACTCAACAGTGATATAAATTTCCAGGATTTCTTTTTAAACCATTGGGGTACCTTCACTTTCTGTAGTTTTCCAGAGTGTCTATTTTATTCCAGGACCAGCATACCTTGCTGTTGAAAGTCAAGGTATGAATTTGGCCTGAAGGTTTTGCTTTCATCTACAGAGGCAAAAAGGGAGTATCAGCTCTGTCTCTGTAAGCCCAAAATCTGCACATAATCTCTTGCACATGATGGAAGTAGCATGCAAGAATAAGTTGAAGCCCTTTCACAGATTTACCAGGAAAGAGGAATTGCAGTAAGTCAAGCCCTGTTGCCAGTACTGAAGACAGGCATTTATCCATTGAAGACAGCATGGGTGCATTGACATTCCATGCCAGGTGGAAGACAGACTTATTGAAGATTGTATTAATCACTGGGCATCAGACTGAGCAAGAATCTGCAATGAATCTGCAAGATTCTCCTCAGAGGGAGGCTCTGTTTACTTGGTAGAGTAGATGCATTTTATCAGAGGAATCAGTTTTGTGTTTACCACGTATCCATTCTTCAGTGGCGACAGCTTTATTTTATAATAATTCTAAATGTCTTTCCTCATGCTATAGAAACATCAACTACCAGTACATTATGTTTCTCGATCTCACCTAAAACTGTGATCTATAGTACTTAATCTGTTCAAATAAAAATACATAACTGTGTTCTAAGGAAAAAAAAAGAAGCCTACTCTGAACTGAATTTCAGTGGCAATTTGGCACTGAATTTTCATGTATATATTCCAAAGATCATAGTATGCATTTTTAATGGAAATTTAATATTGTATCTTCAATTATTTTTATGTTTCTGCTTAGGGCTGGACTGCAACAGAAGACAAATACATCTGCTGAAGAATGGAGTGACTAATATACAAGAAATTGACACATGGTAGAAAGCCTAAAAAAATATATAGCACAGAATCCAGCCTTGACATTGATGATTTTTGACCATCCTCACCTGAATCAGCATTTGCTCAGCAATCTCCAGTGGAGTAATGCTTATTAATTCTGGCTGAATCTTTCAAAAATCCCTTGAATACTGAATAGTTAAAGGAGGAAGTTTAATCAGTGCAAAGATTTATTGCAGTAATGATGTAGGTTATCAACTGCTATCCTAATTGTCTGAAGTATTCATCTACTGGAGCACCACATAAAAGTTCTTTCATTCCCACAATTGTTCATTTTTTTTCTAACGCTGTCTTAGACAGAGTAATGATTCATTTGAAAGAGATCCAAGACAAACATTATTTAAATCACTTGATCCGTTTACTATGTTGTTGAAAAATTAACAAGAGCATTGTTTAATACATAATTTTTTTTTTTAGTAGCATGGGTTGAGTTAGGGAACTTTTGTAAAAGCCTGACTACATAGGAACATTGAGAAATAAATTTTACAGTAGGAGGAGCAAAAACAGTAAGAAATGTGGTCTGTGTGAAAAATATATTTTTCTGGGGAGTTGGCCGAAAGAAAAAATCTGATCATATAATCTTTTTCTTCCCTGAAAATAAAAACTGAATCAAAAATGACTGTGTAAAAATTTAAAACTGGAATATGTTTTCAAGGGATTCTAGGACCAAACATTTCAATTTAATTTCAGGAAAGTTTAGCAAAGCAGAGAAATGGAAATGAAGAGATATATTTGGCAAACCCTTCCAAAACCAGACATGAGAAGAAATAGGCCCTCACATTTTACTCAAGAGCACTCACGTACAGCAGATATAGCTCAAATTTATTTCTCTCCTCTGCCTCAGGGAATATAACTTTCCATGCAGGGTGCCTCAGCTGCTAAAGAACTCACTGAGCTGAGTAGGCTGCTATCCATCTTTTACTCTCAGGCTGGTCAATTTATTGTAAAATATTTACAATTTATTTTGATCAGTGACTGGAAACTAAGTGTTCTCACTTGCTATCTCTTGACTTAAATCCCTCGAGTACCATCCCAGACAACTCTTCTGATTCTTTTTCTCTCTGTAACTGAATTAATTTTCAATTATTCCATGCAAGGTGGAACAGTACAAGAATAAGAAATGAATTGGCCCTGGCTCGGTCACTAGTATGGGATAATTTAGTTGAAATGTGTCCCAGCTCTAAAGACAGAAGGACTGTGGCTCAAGGGTGGTCGGTTTTTATGAGAACCTTCTAGTACTGGCTTAGGAGATGTGAAAAGGAGTAGAGACTCCTTCAGTCTCTCCTGTTGGAGGCCCTAAAACATGAAAAATGCAGGTTCAAATTCCTTTTGACAGAATAAAAATATGAAGCAGAATTACTCAGAAGTGTTAAAATGACTCAACAATCAGAGCATGTTGGGAAGCCCTACAGACTACAGGTTGGTCACAGAAATGTAATCTTGGAAAGAGGAAACTATCTAGATAGTGACCACGTAAACAGATTGAGGAGGCCAGACCAGACAATTCACATTTTTCAAGAAATAGTCTGCTTGCAACACAGATTGGAAATATCTTCTTTCAGTCTATATTTTCCTCAATATTAACATACCACTCTTATTCTAGTTTTTTCTTCTCAAGGACAATAATTTATTTGTCTAAAAATCTGATAAATGACCATTTCACACTTAAATAGGTATTTTGAAAATAAAATGTCTCGTTAGAGATATCTTAAACATATAGCCACTCACAACCAAGGGATGTGGAACCAAAGGGAAACTTCCATAACTGTCAGGAGATTTTTGAGGGAGATAATATCCATTTCAGGGTAAGAAAATTAATAAAAATAAATAAATTTTAAAATGATATTGTGATCAGTATTTAATAAGTCTTTTATAGTGTTAATAGTTTCAATACTTGTCTTCAGTATAAATGTAAAGAGGTTCTTACAATTTATACAATTCAAAATATGCTTCTAGAGATAGAAGGTAAATAAATCAAGGGAGGAAAAAGTGATACTGGTAAAAATAAACTCTCAGCAGTACATAATTAAACAGGCTTTACTTAGGAAAAAAAAAACCAACAAAACTATTCCTTTACTGTTTCTATACACTATCCCTAATGCTGCGGAACAATATACTTTTTGCAAAACTAACCCATGAAAACTGCTATTAGTGCCTATTAATCTGAACCTGAACAGCTAGACCTTATTCTCTACAGATTTGCCCCAAAATAAAAATAATTCCATTAACTTCCTGCAATAGCAGCCTGATACCTATCTAGGCCCCATTGTTTATTTCTATCTATTAGTGCAGTGAATCAATATTTAATTTTCAATTCTTCACACAAAATAAAAAAAAAAAAA
>VXBR01005529.1:1635414-1665066 GCA_013400215.1 Cisticola juncidis
GTCATTCCCGATTTAAAAAAAAAAAAAAATTAAAAAAGCCTGTATAGTTCATTTGTTCATATAACACGATACTAGAAAATTACAATGTTTCCAAATTGTCAAAGGTAGGCTACAGCTGCAAGATAATTTCCCACTAGATTCTTGATTTGTTCCCCCCCCAACCCCCCACCAAGGGTTTACAACTTTCATGTTACGTAAAACATACAAAGAAGGCCGATTTTTTAAAATGTGTCCATACACAGAACTATCGACATGGTATAGATGGAAGATGGAAGATTTTCTCTCTGGAATGCAATCTTTTATGACTTGTTTCAAATTAGATGGACAAAGAAGATTTCCATACCTATATTAATGCAATTCCATCATTTAGCTTTTGTGTTCCCTGAGCACTTGTACCTGAAAACAAAAATCTTTGATTCAGTGAAAGGCCAAACAGTCCAAAACACAGTTTTTCTACTTAAAACCAAGCCACATCGTATTTACAATATATATCTTATAAAATAATGTCAGTTTTAGGAAATGACAGGTGTGTCAGTCAGGGCTTGTCTGTCTCTCTCTCACTTTAAAAGTAGGGTAACCAGAACATCTCTCATTGTGGTACATTCATTCATAAATGCCTCTAATAATTGAGTGATTCTTCCTTTTACTCCTTGGTGTCCCCACATTATTCCATCAAATAGTTCCTCCATGTCCAAAGCCACTTGTTCTGATTTACTGAAATTTTAGGACAAGGAAGACAGACTGTAAACAGCTGACTCTGAGTTGAAATGTCATTTTTGTATCCACAGCTTAAAACACCCTGTTTGAGGAAATTACGTAATGGGAAAGCAAGCTCTCTAGGCCAGCAACAAAACCCGAAAACTTGTTTCCACATATACTTGATATAACACATCCTTCATGATGTGACAGAATACTGTAAACATAACGATTGGGTTTTGTTTGTGGGGAAGTTTTTTGGAGAGTGTGGAGCCCAGTTTATCAGGTCTATAACAGTAATAAAATTGCTTGCTCTCAGCTGGGGATTTCAGGCTGAAATTACTCATGTTCTTTGGAAAAAGAAAATTAAAAAATTTAAGGACAGTATCTCTATTCCCTAGACTTTCAGCAAACTACCCTGAGAAACTATCTGTTGTCAAAAGCAAAGCTGGAACTCTTCCCTCTTTTTTTATTTGTAACTTTAGCTTGCACTGCTGGAACAGTAACTCTCTCTCTTCCAAGGCAATCACAAGGGCAGATTAATTATTCTAGCTCCGGGCTTCAGATTTTTAACATTTAATAGTGCCGCATAATTAATGCAGGTGGTATTTACACATCATTAGATTTTATAAAGGTTTTACCTTTCTCCTGAAGCTACCATCCAGCTTGTTTGTATGAATTATACCCCTTGCTCCCCCTGCTTCATTTCTGGGTTTCCTTATTCTGTTTAGCCTTGTAAAACCATTCTCTGCAGAACACGCAGCATCATTTATTAATTCATGCTTTTTCTTTCTCCCCCCCTCAGAGTTTAACTTTTAGATCTCATATAAGGCTTGGGGGCCTCCTCACAACTTCCTTTCTTGTATTTTCACACTCCAACCCTCCCTCATCTCCACCCCACCCCCGCATATTTTCCAGAGAAACTTTGAGTCACAGAATCTGCTGAGATCTCGAGCAATCCCCTGGTCCATGTAATACTCTCTTGTTAAGGAAGATCCAAACAGCTCAGATAAATGCTTTTGTTAAACATTGAACTGTCAGAGTCAAAATGGGTAAGGCTGCAAGCATCCAGGACAGAAAAAAAGATATTTCAGCAAAGGCATTTTGAGCTGAAAGAAGCTCACCCAGGCACTTTTTGTACTTGAGAGGATCTGTAGAAACAAACTGATTATTCACAACCTTTTGCTAAGATTCATTCCAGGTATCTTGCACTTTTGTTAGGAACTAGTGGTAGAAAAATTAATCTAAATATGTCAAAATTCTTCTCAGGGACTGGATGCACTGGTGAAGAACACTTCTCAAAAGAACAATAAAATTTTCTACCTCCCAGAAGATGCCTAGAAGGAACTGCTCCTTTCCCACACTGTTTGGCCTTCTGATGGACAGGATATTTTCTCAGTCCACCACAGCAACTGTGTGGGCCCTCTTGAGACATCATTCTTTTTCTGTTTCCTAACAAAGATAAGCTGAAAGTCTTCACCATCAAGGCCTTTTGCAAATATATTCACTTCACCTGTGAAGCCTCCACTCATTGCTGATATGTCAGGTCTCACTTCCAGTCAGTTTGAAGAGTCAGCTTCACTAACATTTGACTTTTTAAAAAAAACGCAAACCAACAATACCCCTAAAAACTTTGATCTTTTTATCCAAACTCATACCTCAGAGTTACTTCTCATAACATCAGCAAAGCTGATTAGCCTTTCTTTTCATAGTGACTGCAAGTTTAACAATACTGAAATTGATATCCTTGACTTTGGGAACAAAGTTTGTGTCCTGAGTTATTTTTTTAACTCCTCTTTCTTAGAGCCTAGTTCATCTCTTGCCCTGACCTTATACATGCTTAGAAAACTGTTGAATGTGGGGACTGTACCTTTTTGTTCTACAGTGTCCAGACATAATAAGAGTCATGATCCACTACTACTTCTGGATTAGCAAGCTCTCATAGAGTCTAGATAAAATTCTAGCTTTAGATACATCTATTTATATCTTTTTAAGTATCTGTTTATATGCATCTATTACATATCTAATGAGTCCACATTAATATCAATACTTATAATTATTAGGAAAGACATGCAAGGTTACAGGGTTTTCAAATTCCACAGAAAACCAGTAATTCTGATCAAGATTATTATTCAAGAAAAAGGCAGATGACTCAGCTTCTTAATGTCTCAACTAGAGCAACGAAAATACAAGTTAAAAAGAAAAATGACGGTCTCATCTTGATTTATTTGATAATGTTAAGTCTATATTCATACCACAAATGCCAGAGGGTAAAAAGTTCTGCAGCAGAACCTTAACTAATTTCTTTTACTGGCACAGCACTGAGTAACCAAAAACTTTTAAATCTACTCTTCACAGAGTTTCCAGTACTTTTACAGTGCTGCTTGCAGGAGTTCCAAAATGCTCAAATGGATCTACAGAACTGGACAACTTTTCCAGTCTTAGAGGTGGTGCAGGTAGTCAAATAAAACCACTTCTGGGAAATACAGATTGACTGGATGCATAGTCTTCAGCCTACCAAAGGAAACCTAATTAGTCCTGACAGCCTAGTCAAACAGGGACATAAAGGTCTTTGAGAAAATGACATCTTCTTGAGCATTGACTCACAAGATCAGAAATAGAAAAATTATTCACCTTATCCGAAAGAAAAGATATATATAAGTTGATAAATTGTTGTACAACTCTTAACTTAAGTGAGAAAAAAGCAATCATGCCCTAGGAGATACCATGAATACCAGCTCATCTCAGGCAATAACCTGAAAGAGTAATTGATCACAGAATCACAGAATGGGTCATGTTGGAAGGGACTGCAGTGGGGACGAGTCCTCTGGTCCCACTTCCCTGATCCAGCAGGGTCATTCCACAGCACACAGCACAGGACTGTGTCCTGACAGCTCTGGAATATCTCCAGTGAAAGATCCTGGAAGTGCAGCCTAGTTGCAAGCAGTGGTTGGGTGTGACAAACACTGGACCCATACAGAGTGTTCTTTCTCACATGTCGGTACAGGTATTGTACACTATGCATGTTATTTAAAATATTGTGGGCACAGGAAGCTGAGAAGAAGACTGTGTATTTATACAAAGGTCCTGGCCTCTGAGCAGCCTTCTGGTCTGGAGCGACCCAGCTTGCAAAGGTGTGTTGAGGAGGGGCTGTTTGTTGGTTGTATTTTTTTTTTTTCCTCCAGGAAGTTCTTTAATTTGTTTCACACAGTGGTTGTAAACCATTTCCCTTCTTGAAAGAGTTATTAGGTACCAGACTATATTATTTTGTCCTCTAATAAAATCTAGCATAGGAGATTGAAAGCCTTTGGATTCTTCTGATAGTTTCACTAAAAAAGAAGTGTCTATGGAGACTTCCCCCCCTCTTAGCTCTGGTTAATTTAAGACCTTCTGTATAGATACTTTCTAAATTCTTGTCTTTCTTTCAAATGTATGTCATGTACAAAATATTTGTTTTTTACATATGGCTGACTTGTATCTTCAATGTGAAGGGGAAATCACTACTGAAGTCACTGAAAAGTTCAGCCTAACTAAAAAAATCAATCACATGCGATTAGTTTAAAATATTAATGTGCAAAAACTAAAGTTTTCTTTAGAGCTAAAAATATCTTTGATTCTTAAGTGAAGGAGAAGGAAAAAATCAATGGAAATTAAATATTGATTTAACAAAAATAGGCAGTTAATCCTTTATGTAAAATTTCCTATTCATAGATTCACTGTCATTGTAGAAGCAATGTAATTAACACAAAACATGATTTTACAGACAAATTTCTCCTCTTGAATCTTGTAAGGAGGGCTCAGAACTGCACCAAACCCAGCTCTCCATCCAGAGCCTGGTCTCACAGCCAGACACATGCTCTATTGGCAAGGGCAGAGGAACACTCTGCACCCCTGTCCCTCCTGGGGGCAGCTGAGCATCAGCACTAATCAATCTTCCCTGCAGCCTGTCCTACTAAGTCAGGCACTGGCATGGCTGAAGTATTGGCATACTTTGTGATAGGCTTTGTTGCAGGGCTGGAGATGGCCAGCTGAAGCTGGTGACTTCTTTAATCACCTCATCAAAATTCAGTGGAAGTCATTTGCCTGAGTCGTGAAACACTGAAATGAGATGATTTGGCTGGCATCCCATTACAGATCATTTCAGGAGCTAGGAAGGAAATGATGGTCTCCTCACTTGCAGACTTACATTCTGCAGTGTAAGATATTCTCTATAAAGTGAATGCTTCTTTCATTAGATTCAGCTGAGAAAATTCCCACACCCCAGCTTCCATCAATTAAACAAATTGAAACAGTAGGTGTAGCCTAGTTCCTCATTCAGGACTGCAGAGCAATTGTTGAAAAAAAAACAGCCCTCAAGCTTGAAAAACCTTACTTCATTAAAAAAAAGGAAAAAGAAAGTTAAGAAAGGTTTAGAGACATTTAAAGGTAAGTCTCTGCTATAATTGCAGAGTCACCATGCTCTCAGGCAGACTAAATAACATGCTGGAAGAAACTTACAGGAGGGCCAGGAGTCCTTTGTGATAAATTCTGTGATAAATTCACCTGATTGAAGACAGATTTGGGATGGTTTTCTTGTCTCTGAAGGAATTCATACAAATCTGTTTATTATTACATTTTCTCTGCCTGAAAGTGCTGCTCATCAAGATGAAGATTAGTACTATAAGTGTTATATATATGTATGAGTACTGTAAGGGGTATTATTTAAAGATATTCCCTCTTTGGAGCAAGAGTAGCATGTCAAGTGGCAGGAGTGCAGGTTTCTAGGTGAAGTATACCCATACCACTTAAAATGTGCAGATCTTCTGTATGATTTTAATATTATGTACATTAAAATCTATCCAGATAATTTTTATATGAAACCCTGGGTTGGGTTTTTTGAGGTAACTAAATATGTATGCAACACAACTGCACTGATCTTCACTGTGCCTGAATTCACTTGGAGTAAAGTCTTCCTTTCTAAAAGATACCACAAATTGGTGCAGCTTTCTGTTTTTCTATTTTGCAGTTTGGATGTTCTGTCAGATGATATGTGTGCTGTGATGTGTGGAGCTTTTAGGAGCTTTTTTTAAGATAATCAGAAGAGGTTTCAGGACAGGCTACTAAAGCAGAGAAGCAACTATATTACTTTGGCACACAGGCCTGGTTTTTTGACTCAGTTGACATATTAATTGATTTGTCTTTCAGATTTAATAAAGAATTTTATAATCTGTACTACCAAATTATTTAAACAGTCTTTTCAGTTTTAGTAGAATTTTTAGTTTTTACACTATTCATTTGATCATTTCAGCAGGTTACAAAATTGTGCCTTCAGGCACAGCCTGTTGTGAGGAGCTGTGTGAAGATGCACTGCCTCATGGGGCTGGAAAAGATGCTTCCTTCATTACTAGGTTATCCCTCAAAGCAGCCTGGTTGCATTATAGGAAAATAATTGATACTCACTTTTAGATGGCTGCAGCACATTGTCACTTCACTGCTAAGCCAATTCATCTGGAATTGAGAGGCAGAGATAGAAGGTGCTTTCTGACCCTTAACTGGCATCTTTCCTACGGGATGGCAATCAAATGTGCTTTCACAAGAACATGGGTTTCTGCTCCGTTTAGCCATGATATGATCTCTGCCAGGTCTTTGCTTGCAGCAGGATCACTGAGTCCTCATGGGAGACTAAAAAGTAAACTGGTTTTCCAGATTTTAAACAGATAGTTAATTTACTTTGGGCTTTGCTTGAGCAAATCAGAGTAGCTGTTCTTTTGGAATTCAGGTTTAAAAAAACTCATAAAGGCTATGTAGTGATTCCTGAAAAGTCTCCCCAAGACAAGATCATAATATTTTCATGCTCAATGAATTAGCCAACATTATGTCCTGCATCTTGCTATCACTAGAAAGGAGTACTAGAAAGCCTACCTTTGATCATGGTCAAGACCCACAATCAAATACCTTTCCTGAGCCTTCCAGGTGTCTTCCTTTCCGGCACTTTATACCAAAAATGCCCCTTGCCTTCCCTCTTCCTGCTTTGCCCTTCTGTCTTCTTCCACTGTTTGTTTGCGATCCCTATATCAAATATACTTTTTTAAATATGAGAACCAATCATTTCAATATAACAGCAACAACTCTCCTTAGTATTTGAACATTTATGTTTTGGTAGTGAATAGAGATGTTTGACAAGGTCATTCAGTTAGTATTTCCTATGCTTGATAAAATCACTGGGGACATCTTATTGGAAAATCAAAACAGTGGTCTTTAAATGATTCAACACTGGTATTCACTGAGATAGAATGTATCCTATGGCCCTACAAAGGTCACCTTGAAATTCAGAGAAGCAGTTGCATGGCCAGCTGAAATTGGCAATTAGAAAATTAATTCCACAGTCAAGATACCAGACTGAATTAGCATGTTATTGAAGATCCATTTAAGATTACATTTACTACTGTGAGAAATGATTTGTCATTTCCATTGCTAACTATCACTGAGAGCTTATTCCTAACACAGCAAAACTGTTTCTGTTCCTCACCAGGAGTATTAGCTGTGACAATCCTGCTTCCACCAAGACTTTACCTCAAAGATACCTCATATTCAGACCTTTCCTAAATAAGTTATTGAATCAAGTACCAAATCTTGCCTACTGATCTTGCTCAGTAAGATAATCACAACTTTATGGATTTTGATGGAGCTGTGTGAGTGTAATATACCAACCTTGTTAGAGGTTTTTGAAGGCCAGTCCACTTGGACTATATGTATTTCCCCCAGGTCCAACTGAAATAAATACTTCTAAAGAGATGCAATATTAAAATCCTATCTGTTTCTATTCTAATTGCCTAAAAAGTCCTAATGTACAAGCTAGGGATGATAAAGTTTCATTTAATTAGCAGGCAGATAACCTGGCCTGCTGAAGGAATTATTTGCTTTATACTGAGATTTCTAGGGAAAGAGAGACTTTCTGAAATACATGTGAAAACTGAAGCTACAATAACTGAAGACAGACTGAGAGAATTTTCATCAGCTTCAATAAGAGTGAGCAGGATATCATTATAAATATATAGGTACTTTCTCCAGACTTTTTAGTCTAGTGTGACAGAAGATGATATTTAAATTCTAGTCTGTTGTTTTCCCTTTTATTATCATTATTATCTCACATACTGTATTGTAGTTCTATATTCCTAAATGTATTTTTCATGAATTCTCTGTTTGTATTTATTGAAAATGCATATTATCCAAGCATATACTCATATATAACCAAAATTTGCACATAACATGTGGTGGTACTGAGATTTCTGTTTACTTAGTTCCTTTTCTGGCTTGTGCATGTTGCATAAAGCAAAACTTTTCAAAAGTAGCTACTTGGCTCTAGGAATTAAATTCCATTTAAAAAAAATATTTGTGCACTTAAGAACACTTAGTCTCAGTGACCTCTACGTCCATTTGGAAAGAGGATTTGAAAATCACAGATAAAACCAATTATTTCAGCACAAACTGAGATTCAAGCAGACAGAAAAAAAGAAGTATGAAGAGGTGATTGAGAACATTACAGCAGATAAAAGACTGAAAATTAGGTACAAAAATTATCTCATACAATTTGAGAAACTAAGTACAGGGTAGCTGGAGAGAGGAGAAAAGGCTGTGTGGTGGCTACTGATTGAAACTGTCATTGAGCTTTTTGCTTCTTGTTTTTTTTCCTAAACCCTAATTTTCTCTTCACAATGACAAAATTAACTTGCATATACTATGTCAGACATTTGTTCCATAGCTGCAGACCTGGCTAGTAGACCTTTTTAGAAATGTAATATGCACATTTCCCTCACTTGCTAAGCCTAGCAGAGAAGTGGCTGTTCTTGAAGACCCATTTCAAAGGAGAGGCTGGACTAGATGACCTCCAGAGGGTCCTTCAAACCAAAGTTAATATAGGGTATTCTGAACACTCCATTTCCAGTAATGTACCTTAATTTCAGCAAGATCTTTGGGAGAAAAGGCTAAAGCACTGTTTGTGTATCTGCAGCTGCAGTGAAGTTGTGATCATTTGAAAATTCATTGATTTCATTTAACACAATTAAGAGACTAGTAAGAGATTATGCATACCATGCTGGAGGTGTTTAAACCAGGAAACTTACATCGTCTTTTCAGGAAAAAAAAATGGAAGAAAAAAAATTAAAGACCTTGAAGGAAGCCACTTGACAGAATGATGAGTAATTTCTGTCCCATGCATCACGTGAGGGGAAGGGAAAGCAGCACCTCTGTCACTCAGAACTGGAAGGAAAGGAAAGGAAAATGGCACATTCTCTCTCCAGAAACACTATGTACTTCTAAAATGTTCAGTACTGTAAACTTTGTTATATCAGTTTTGGCTGGCATAGCATGGTACTTGCAAGGAAAGATCATTAAAACCAAAAAGGCAGTGTATGTGAATTGATGAAAGAGAAATTATAACAATTTCCAGGTAAAAAGTACAGGAAATCAATTGGTCATGCAACTTAGCATGAAATTAAGATGACTGCATGCAGAATCAGAGCCATCTCTGTCCTATTTCTATGGAAGTGTTATCACATATGACCAGGGATTGGCAGTTTCTTAAACTAGTCTGGAAAAATAACTTTAAGTGAGCAACATCCATTTGTGCAACTCAGCTTGTACTTTGAATATCTGAAAGCTCTTAGGTCTTAAATTTAAAATGAACTATATACAAACAAAAAGCAGGCTAGAGTCTGTGGATTTTTCCCCCCCCGGTTAATATAAAAAAAAATTATGTCTTTAAGGCCCACTGTTCTGCAGATATTACACAGCCTGTTTGTTTGTGTTTCATTTACCCCAGAGTTGTGGTGATCCTTAATCAAGCCATGTAACATTGAGATCACACAACAGAGGTTACCCTGTTTGAATGAAGATACTTAGTGCTTCCTAACACATTCACAGAAAATCAGGGGAGTTCCCTGTTGCTGGTGTTGTCTTTCCTGTAGTTAATTGGTGATGACTATTCCCTGGTGGCACATCAATTTACTTCTTACCCCCTTTTCTCACACCATCATCTCCCTTTTTTTTATCAGAATACTGTTCAGTAAAATTGATTTTATCCCATTAATAGCTCCATTTTTCTTTAATATGTGTAGAGGAAGGCAGCTATAAAGGTTGATTGCTTCCCAGTTAGCATAGCCTGTAAATTAGTGGGAGATAAGAACCCTTCCTATCTTTGTTGGTTTGGCAGAAACAGGAAATTTTCATTTAAAAAGAAAATGTGCTTCAACTAACAAGACTGAACTATTTTAAGGGTTATTAACTGTGTTTGCCTCCCTGTCAGTCCTATTACAAGCGATAAAAATCCTTTCTGTTCCAAAATCCTGAAGGAGAATAATTCAACCATTAGCTTGTGTGGATGTTGGGGTGCATATGTGTGTGTAGATGTTTGTACTGCTGTTTTCCCTGGAGTCTGTGGTTTTAAGGATGCCTGTGTGCTTCTCCCTCAACTGGCAAAAAGGAGGGAACTGCCCTGGTAGGAGCCCATGCCCTGACAGTGACACCTGCAGGGACATACTGGGGTGGGCTGGCAGTGCTTGTGATCCATGGGCCCGAGGCAGAGTGGGGATAACTGGGGACTTGGGTGGTTGAAGGGAGGGGGAGGCAGAGGGAATGTTCCCAGGGATTAGTTACTGGGGCTGGGAAATAGATTGTTTATTAATGCTCTGTGCATGTCTGGTATCATCATTTATTTGTTGGATTGCCAATATTGACCCTGAATATATAGTACACTGATTGTCTTGGGTATATAACACACTGATTGTCAGTTAATTAGATGTCATTAATTAGTCAATAAACAACTTTGAACGAGTTGGATTAAGCCACAGGAACTGAGATGATTTCTCCCTGCAGCAACAGCCATTGCAAGAGCTGCTTTGCTCAGACAACAACTAGAGTGGAAACTGAGGAGCAATGTGTCACAAGCACTATGCCTCTGGCTCTGCTCTGGCAGGCTGCAGGAGCAGATCTTTCACTATCTCCAGGACAGGAGCAGCCCAGGATCTGCAGTAAAGGCTTCTCAAAAACTGCCAAACTGTCCTTTTCTCCCACATTTGCTTCTGACCCTTGTACGAGGAGCTGAGAGATGTGCATATTTCTCATTTCTCTTTGCTGAACTTATTTGCATCACTCCAAGTCTGTATATAGTGGAGATGCTCTTCTTCATCCAGAAGTGTCTTTGATGAGTGATTTGGGTAGGGAAAGATTTCCGTAGCCAGTTTGAATTTTATTAAATCAAATCTGAATTTTGAGACTCTTTCTCTGTGTAGGTCATAGGAAGTACCCTAAACCATACCCCAAGAGCAGCTGCTGTTCAACCAAAGTTTGGGCTTCAGATCAGTCCGAGTCCCTTAGAGACTCTCTAGTATATAAAGATTTTTGATCCTAGCAGAGGATTTTCCGCTTGTAAGGACATCAGATATCAATTTTTACTTCAATCACAGGTAAACCAGGATGTCATTGCAGGAAATTAAATGTATAGTCTTTATCCAGCTTGAGTGGAACCTTCCTTGAGCGGATCTTTTCTAAACCCAACTCTTATTTAACCAGACTTTGAACCCTTGTCTTTGTGAGAAATAGTGTAAAATCTTAACTGCCTGATACTTTGATTCCAAGAAGAAAAATCCACATTGACTGCCCTTTGCCCTCAAGGGATAGAGCAAATCCCCAGTATCCTATAGAATAATTCCTGCATTACACAGAAAGACATAGTCAAAACCGTAAAGAACAAACTTTTAAAGCCTCAAGTGCAAAGATTAGAAGAAAGAATAGGTCTTTCCTTAGGTCTTCCTCCTCTTAAGCTGAACAATGGTTAGGAGAATTACCTTTAAATAGATGGTGTAGTTTACTCCTCCACACCTATGCGTGCTCTTCTGTTCCTCAGAGGCAGTTCAGGGTATTTCATCCGGATCAGGTTTGTCTCCCTAGGAATTTGAGATGTTTTTGCCATTATCTTCATTGATTCAGTTCCTAAAAAGATGCCAAAAAATTGAGTATTAATGTGAATAGTTCCAAATAAAATAAACTAATACCATAAAAGTACAGAAGAGTTGATCTTGATAATAAAGACTTGGTTTTGAAGAACGTTGTTTCAATTTCTTATGCTACTACAAATTACTGTTAATGAACGTTACTATGATCACTGAGCAATAAAGGTTTATCACTAAATACTGACACAAAACTAACTGTAACATATTATTCTTATTTCTTTTTCTTTAAAATAAAATCACTCCTTTCTTTGGGGACTGGAAAGGAAACTATACTAACTTCTATATTGGTAGGAATTCTCTTGAATAAAGAATAATAGCAAAAAAAATTTTGACAGATATATAAAGAACACCAGCTGATTGCTAGGGGTCTTGTGAAAGTATAGAATATTTGCCAACTTTACAATTGCAGGATGAACAATAAAACAAAATATTTAAAGTCAAATTTACAGCTTCCAGACAATACTTTTGGACTAGTAATGTTTAATAATTTGCCTTGTCCCGTGTTCCTGCTTGGTCCATAGTTGTTTCCAGTTCCTCCACTTCCCTCTGTGAAATCACCCTGAAAAATATCTCCTCTGAAAAACACAAATCAGGCTCAAAAACTTCCACTGAAGGATTAGCACGTGTTAAGGCTGGTTTAAGCCCTGCAGTCAGATTTGCATACCCTTCTTTATAAAGTAAAAAAAAAAAAAAATTTTAGCAATGATGGTTTAAAATGTTTCTTTCTTTCCATATAGGTTTCCTGCCAATATTTCTTATAAATGGAGACATTTTATACACTGGAAATGATGGATAGAAACTATATAGTTTTACAACTGTTCTCAATAATGTATGGGAAAATGCAAGCATGACAGAAAATGCAAATTTCAGAAAGTAAGATTGTTCAGAGGTATTTAAATATGATTCAGTACAGAAAGACAAAAATATTTCATTTTAGAATAAATTGACCTTTCATATTAAGATTGTCCTTATTTCAAAATCACCATTAAAATACTCTAAGAATTGGCTATTGCTTTCAATATATTCATCACTGCTTAAAGTCAGGACTTCTAGACACAACCAGTATTAATTAAGTAGGAAAGAAATGCTGTAGGAGATTCAAGGGGCTGTGACTTCTTCCTCCACAAAGAGGGAGCTATGAGATCATTAGCACTCTCAGTATAGAGAATATTTTCACATCCATGTGTGCTCGGAGAATAGGATGTGTCACATAGGGACATCAAGAGCTGCCAAGCACAGTGAAGACAAAGACATTGCAGTGAGCACTCGGGTCTGGAATTTGGCCTTTTCCTCCTTGAATGCAGCTTTTAGAGATGTATGCAGTCATATTTGGCAGAATAGAGGCCAGCAATGACCTTGTTCTTTAAATTCACCCATTCTAAAAAATTCAAGGTGTGACCAAGGAAATGTGAACTTAAATAAGGTAACACATAAAGTAAATTTATCCCTTATAGCACAGATAAACAGATTGTGTTGCTTTCAGAGACCAGAGACAAAATTACAGAGGAGTCTGTTCTTAAAAGCAGCAAAGCTGCTTTGAGTGCATTGGAGGCCTGTTTAAAACCTGTACTGAGGTGCAGCTCAGTAACACTTTGATAAGCTAGGGGAAGAAAGATTGAGTGCTGTCCTTGGAAAATGACAGCTCCTGGGAAGTTTAAACTAAGTAATATAGCAAGCAAGGGGACAATTTTAACAGTCTCCTCCTTTTGTCAATTCTTACTGAAAAAGCAAGGTAAAATGTTAGCCATAACTTTCAGTTTGATGGAGAGGAAGAAATGTAACTCTGTGCGTACAGAAAAGGGAAAAAAGTGTTGATTCAACAAACAAATATTGAAGCATCTTCCCCTGTCTTTCAGTATATATTATATCCTGTGCAGCTACATATTCTGTTCTCTGTGGGACTGTTACTGGCTGAATCACAAAGAAAAATCAGTAATTTTTTGGTATCTCATTTTTATGATTCTTGTGCTGTACCCAAACATTTCAGCCAGTCCTGGTTTTATAGATAAAGATTTCAAGAGTGATAGTAACTCACAGTGGGATGGATTTTTTCCCCCTTCCCTGAAAAATTAAAAAAACTACACTGTGATCCCAGCATCGTCTTTTTTATGGCTCTAGAAGATAGCCAAATTTTACCTACAGACACTATTCATGAGATTCATATATCATGTTCAAAAGGGGGAAAAAATCTCAATGTTCTCAGTAATAGAAAAATTCCAGGATAAACAACAGCTTAGAAGACCTATTAAATAATTAGTACCACCAGGAGAGAGCAAAGCCCAGTTAACCGTCCTTTGTCACAGAAAGCTTTTCTGTCTGTTCTCTTTGGTGGATGGTTACTATGGGGAACAAACTAGGCAAAAATACTGGTCCAGGTGCTCCAAAGCAGTTTTATAATCATGTCTCTATCAGAAACATTGTTTTCCTTTTAGATGCAAATTTCTCACAGATTAAGGGTGTGGGCAACATCCAAATAAGAGCAGAGCACTTGTGTGTATTGCAGACCCTGGAATCTAAAAGTAAAGACCTTTTTCTCCATTCTCCCACTGACCAGAAAAATCCTCTTTTATTTTGCCTCAGTTTCCTGCAGTTGCTACTTATATTATTTATGCCCACCCTCATGGCTAGGAACACAGCATTACATTAGGTGAGTCAATGAGTCAAAGCAGTGCTGCATTCTCTCTTGTAGGAAGAAACCCTACTCCTTTGACGTAAGAGGTAATAGGTATACAGCAAGTTATTGCCACAGCTGCAGATGTTCTTTGCCTTCTGTAGCCTGAAGGGATTCAGGGGCTTACATAAGATATGTGTACACCCCTGTAAACCCTGTAAACACAATCTGGTTAGGACACAGCCAGCCCATGCCCTGAGTCTCTCCTGTTTTTAACAGCACAGAAGTAGCAACATTTTGGGCAACAAGCAATGCATGGAGAGGGTCCATTTGAGGCTCAGATTCTCAGACTTAGCTGTCCACATATAGATGTAGTCTGTATACATCAGATGCTTATGTTTCCAATGCTGTCAGTGGAGCTGAAGAGGACTTGAGCTGGCCTGTCTCTTGGTGCCAACCTTAGGGTGAACTTCACTCTTGTAGGCTTCCTGAGCTTTTGGGAGCAGGTCTGATTGGATGGGAGCTTTGGCACCTTGGGCCAAAAAGGAAGAAAAATGGACCACAGGAATCTCAAGGTTACATCATTTGTCAGGGAAGATGGAGCTCCCACCCCTTTGGCTTTTCTGATTTTGTAGCAAGCACTGTTTAGTGTGAGAAACAGGACTCCCTGCACTTAGATGGTGTCAGATGAAATAAGCCAGGCTCCTTTTTTGTCTTCTTTCATGCCAGTTTTCTCCTCTGTTGTGTCTCATCACTTTCTTGGTGGTTATTAGCTGATATGCTTAGTAGTCACCTTACAGAGTCTTTTTATTCTGTACTTCTTCCCTGGAACAGCTTTATAAGAAATCAAATATCTCCTATCTGGTAAAAATAAAATGCTTTTCACTATAAGTGTGAGTTACAGACAATCATGAACAGCTCATGGTTCCCAAATCAATTCATTTCAGTACTGGAACAGCCTCAGAGAAACCTCTGTCTCCTGCAGACAGAACTGTAACTTCATAGTGGTAACTCCACTGTGAAAATAGAGTTTGCCAGAGTGAAATTGTTGAATTCAGTCTTTGTTTCAGACCACAAGGATCCTATTTCATGGATTAAGTGCCAAGGAGCTCAATTATTTATTACTTTATAGTTGAAACTGGAAAATTTCCCAGATTACTTATCTATTCTCGAATACTTGAACAAATGAGGAAAGCAGGGGAAATTTATTAGAATAAGTAAATAACCAGTGAATGGAGAGCTCTTTCTCAAAAATTTGCAGTCAATATCCTAGGTAACTCTGAGTGCTTGGCTGGTTCATGCAGTATTTAATACCCTTGTTTCAGCTAGAAATACTGCAAGGATACTTTTCTGCTATTGTGTAACTCTCTGCTGTACTCTTGTTATTTTAGGCTGGGAAAATGAAGAGAACAGAAAACCAGAGAGGCTTGGTAAAAAGTTTTCAATTACTATTGTTGGTTTAAACATTTACTAGCTTTAGATAAGTGAATAAAAATTATTCATATTATAATTTGATCTGATCTACCCTTGCAAAATGGAATGGTTATCAAAATTATTTGTTATTAATGGTTGCAAAATTATCTATTTTTGCATCAAGATAATTGTAC
Organism: Cisticola juncidis; assembly: GCA_013400215.1. Lineage (NCBI taxonomy): Eukaryota > Metazoa > Chordata > Aves > Passeriformes > Cisticolidae > Cisticola > Cisticola juncidis. The sequence continues at coordinate 1,651,317 of VXBR01005529.1, forward strand.
TTTATTTTTTCTTTGCCAAGAATATTGATAAAAAAAGAAAATCTTTTCTGCAGAAACAGAGGCACTAATGTCCATTAAGGAAATGATCTTTAAAAACACTTCTCTTTCATTCAAATTACAGAAAGGAGAAGTTAACTAAGCTAACACAAAATGATGTAAACCACAGATCCTGTTGTGGGAATGTCAACTTATTTTGACACTTTCAGGATTCAAAAGAATTTATTTTAATCCATAATGTGTGTCTACAAAACCCTGGCTGTGAGAGCAGTGCTGACTCATTGCACAGAGCTCACAGCCAACCTGGGCAGACACATCAGATTTCCGAGGGGCAAAAGTGAGAAGTTTAACAGAGTCTGGAGTTATTTCCAACCATCACCAATTCTTATTATCAGCAGGCTTTTTCTTTGCCTTTCATCCACGAGGCTTTTACTGTCTAGAATCCCACATCTGCTTGTCTCAGGCTTTTCTGCATCTAACTGCTCCTCTCCTCTGTTCTAACCGATTATAAAGTAATGGTCTTTCAGACTTCATCCAGAGACCCAAATGGAAACTCCTACTGAGCCTAAGTTTGCAAAATCCTTAAAGACCAAAGAACTTCCTTCTTTTACAAACAGACAGTGCGTATTAGGTGATGTAAATAGATTAAATCTCTTAAGCCTCTCTTTCACAATTGTTTCAGTTGTTACAAAATTTTGCTTCAATTGTTAAGTAGCTGTATATAGCAGTTTGATGAGATGTTTTATATCAAGACAAAAGAAATGAAAGATAATAATTCAATAAATTACTATCATGGTAAAAATAATTTTATTCAATAAATGACCATCATTTATAAAAATCAGTAGTGAAATTGGCTCATAGATCCACGATCATGAATTGATCAGCTTCTTTCAGTGACCACTCATGGCAGAATTACCAATGGTAATGGTAATTAACAATCATTTTCTGTATAATAGAGAAAGATTAGACAAAAAAGTTACTAATTTGAAGGAATTCAAAGAGATACTTTTTCCACTGTTCACTGAGAATGACACTAGGGTCATGGTGATCACAAATAGCTAACACAAGATTTAAAACACCTCTCACCTGCCTTTGAAAAACCAAGTCCCTAGAAGATTTGGTTCCCACAAATGTGTGACATTTGTGCCTGATTGAATGAATACAATGTTGCCTATTTTTCAAAATTTATTTCCCACAGACAGAACATATTAATTAGACAGCCAACAGTACATATGAAGTTATTAGCAATAGCACAAAGTCTTCCTGACCTGCAAATGAGGAAGCAATTCTGTTTTCACTCACATACTAACAGTATGAAGTATTATCAACACCTGCAAAGCCAGTCCAGCCTGTACACATTCCCCTTTTTCATATTTCTTTGGATTCTCTCTCACCCTAATATTTTATTTCCCTGTCAGCTTCCCTGCCAGCCCCAAGCCCCAGGATTTCTTTATTTTAACTAAATTTACCTTCTTCCTAAATTATACCATCATCTTTTATCTCATGAGTTCATCCAAACTCTCTTTTCTGACTTGATTCTAGAAAGAGAAATTCCTTTATGTCAGATTTCATTGACTTGTTGTGTGGCATAGTGCTTTTTTGAGAGGAGAACCTCAGGAACTCACGGACAGTTAATAAAGATAAGATGCAGCTCATCTAATTGAGAGCTGCTGATATATATGTAGACAGGTCTGCACTCCTGACCTTTACCCACCACCCAGAAACGGATCTTTTGTGGCTGCACCATGAGCTGGTTCACCAACAAATTGGAAAAAAATGTAAAAAAGACATTGAATATTTTTCTGAACTTTAGAACTGTTTAACCAGTTTAAATTGGCTCATTATGAGATTGTACAAGAGCCAAGAGAAGGGAGCTGGGGGGAGTCTGCTGCCAGGAACAGGCTGGGGGTGGGATCACTTTGCCATCAGACTGGCTCAGCCAACTTTTCACTCAGAACAAGGTGCCCAATCCCTCCATCCTTAGAATAAAAAGACCGAATATATTAATAAAGAATGTATAAGCAGGAAATTTACAATAGATTCAATACATAAACTATTTCACTGGACCATTGCATTAAGATATTTTACAATGGTCAGTTTCTATTTGAAATCATAACATTTATTTGTCTTATGTATGATGTCTCTAAGATATCTTTCATTGTAATTTCTATATAAATTGCTAGACTTTATGAGAAAAATCAAAGCCTCACAGAGACATGCAGGACTTTTCTGGATCAGCTTCATAATGCTCATTTATTAATCAAAAGCATGAAAAATGCCACCCCCTTTCAAATATAAATTATGTCTTGTCCTCACTGCAAAATATCAAATTCTTAAAATGGAATAAGCATGTCAAGTACAAAATAAAGTTTTAATTTAAACATTTCCCAGGGAACACCAGTTGTTATTAATGAAAACTAATATGGCTAATTCTTTCTTATTTTTCTTATATATGTCGCCTTATTACAGACTTGCTCTGACATTCCTGAAAAGATATGTCATTATTTCCAAAGACCCCGAATAAGTCTCAAAATTACTATTTTTGTTTTCTTTAGAGACAATCTGCTTCAAGATCATTTGAATTGATCAAATAATTAGAACTTTTTGTTGCAAAGAATAACAGACATATATTTTTAAATGGCTTAATCATGTAATATTTATCCCTAAACCAAAACAACCCTTAGGAACAAGCCAGAGAACACCACAGAGTGTTTTGGCAATCTTTAAGGTCTGACAAGAAAAAATATTCATCTTGATTTGCAAGTTGCTTTATTATGAAAAATAATGTGTGAGAGGAGCATTTCCTGTGATATTTCCATTGTTTCTGCTCCTGGGCTGGTCAGGCTGAAAGAAGCATCTTTACATTCACAACCTTTCCAAACAGCAACTTGAGACTTTAGGTTTATTCTCATTACAGTTAGTGATATTAAAAATATTCTTGATTTCCACAGGAGTCAAAGATGAATTTGTTTTACTGATTTTAGAAAGTTTGTTCTTGGCTTCTGCTTTTGCGACTTAAGAGGCAAACCAATGCAACTGTTTTTATTGAATTTTTCTCTTCTTGCTTCATACAGTCTATATTGTTTTCTATCTTCTTGTCTACAGAAGTATGGAAAGCTGTTCAAAGACAGCAAATGTTTCCAGACAAGTCTGAAGCAGAGAAGCAAACAAAAGACATCAAAAAATATACAATGTCAGTATGATCATTTTACACTGTCACTCCAGACTTCACTGCACTTCGACACTTTTGCAACTGTGTTGACTGACATTATTTCAACACAGACACAAAATGTTTTTAGACCTCCAGCTGTTCTGTGGTAGCGTAAGTGAAAAGGCAATGATAAAATTGTATCCAACTTTTTATATATTAAATATTATTTCCTTTTTTTTTTCTTTTTTTTGCAAATATTAGATCTTTTAAGATCTAGTCTTACCAAGGGAGAAGCAAGCTGTTCCCAAGGGAGCTCCTCTGTGCAGAATGCAGCTAGTTAAACCCTGTTGTCCAGGTCTTACTGTGGGTGTGCTTCTGCATTTTCTGCATACAGGTGACAGTGCGTACAAGATTTGGTGGTAATTTGTCCTAAAACACGAGTCAGACACTTTCACCTTGCTGAACTTTTATGGCCTGAAAGAGGTATTGGCAGCTACACAGGTTGTAGGCCCAAATCTAAAGGTCACAGATGTCAGCTGGATACTTAAGATTTTCATCCTCAATTGCAAATCATTGCATAACTGCCATTTGTTCCTTTGAAAATATGCCCTTAAGTGTTTTGCTGAATCAGAGCCACATGTGATGTAGCTCACATCATATGGTACATGGTGAAGTCTATAGCTAAAGGCTTCACAAGAATAAGGAAATTACTCTTTTCTGATGCACAACTCCACAGCTCTTTTTCTTTGCTGTCTGTAACTTCAGTGAAGAAGGTTCCAAGAGATAACAGAGATTGAAAAAAAAAAAAAAAGGAAAACTTTGCAAGACAGCACAGGGATACCTGTGATCACATTGCTGACAGGGAATCTCAGGGAACAGAAATAGCTTACCAGAATCAAATGAGTCTTGTGTTTTCCTAGTCTTGTTGGGGAAAGAAAATGGAGTGTATATTAGTGAGCTGTCAGTGACAGATCTTGGTCAATTACAGAACTGATGGGACCTAGAACTTTGCTGCAATGAGGAGAGTTGAGGTTGTGACATTTCTACAGTCTGTTACTTCTACCTGTCTTAGGTGCTGCAAGCTGGTGGGTCAAGAAGCACCGGGGACTTTACAAGTTCAGCTATTAAATAGATGTGAATAATTTATTCACAGATAAATGTTGATAATATTATTTCTATTGAAGAAATGCATTTGGTGGAGAAAGGACATGACTGTAGCAATGAAAATGTTCCCAGAATTTGAAGGCAGCCTTTTAGATGTACTTTCACAGTGCTAAGTCCCCCTCTCCACTGATGCCTTTCTTATCCAGTGTTGCTAATGTTCTTTCCCTGATCACACAATGACAATTTCATCTCATTCTCTTTCACCACATTCTACTTTGAGAACTATTTGGCAGTTTAGACCCCTTTCAGATGTCCAACCCATCAAATAGTCACAAATGGCTTGTTTCTGTTTGATATTAATTATCATTCTTGAAATTATCATTGCCATACTTGAAATTTTCATAGCTAAAATATCTGTATTCTACTTATCTTTTGGTTTAATCTGTAGAGTAAGCTCATATAAGTAGGACAAACTGTATCTTTCTGTTCTGAATGTCAGATCAAAAGTTGAATGTGAGTTGTATTTTTCCTTTCTTTTCCCAGCAAAAAATATATATTCATATTCAGTGTGTTTTGTCATAGGCTTTGTCATGTCCTGACAAATAATTATGAGCTTCAAGTTGGTTACTCAGGTTCACTTTGTGGAATTTCTGTAATTTGTGTTTAGCAGGTGATTTATTTCTTGTAGTTCATACATCAGTCTTACGTCATTTGTTCAAATTTACCTGATCTTATAAAGAGATTGTCCTGGTTTTGGCTGGAATAGAGTTAATTTCTTGTCAGTAGCTATTACAGTACTTTATTTTGGATTGGGAATGAGAATAGTGTTCTAATATGCTGATGTTTTGGATTTTGGTAAGAAGTGTTTATTCTAAGTCAAAGTGAGGAGGTGCACAAAAAATCAGCTGAGAGGGAGGATGGCCAGGACAGGTGTCTGGCCAAAAGGGTATTCCACACCATAGAGTGTCATGTCCAGTATGTAAACTGGGGAAAGTTACTTGAAAAGAGGGCTGAGCTGGACTGAGGAAGAGAGTCTGGCATTGGTCAGTGTGTGGTGAGGAAATGTACTATGCATCACTTGTTGAGGTTTTTTTTCCCATTATATTATTATAAATAATAATATTTTTTTATTATTATTATCATTAACCATTTTTACTCTATTTTACTTTGTTTTCTATTTTTAAACTGCTCTTATGTCAACCTAGAAGTTTTACTTTGATTCTCCTCCCCATTTCACCAGAGTGGCATGGAGAGAGGGGTGTTCAGGGAGCAGCTGCCTGAAGCTTAATTTCCAGCTGGGCTTAAACCATGACAGATACCAAAAATNGTATTCTACTTATCTTTTGGTTTAATCTGTAGAGTAAGCTCATATAAGTAGGACAAACTGTATCTTTCTGTTCTGAATGTCAGATCAAAAGTTGAATGTGAGTTGTATTTTTCCTTTCTTTTCCCAGCAAAAAATATATATTCATATTCAGTGTGTTTTGTCATAGGCTTTGTCATGTCCTGACAAATAATTATGAGCTTCAAGTTGGTTACTCAGGTTCACTTTGTGGAATTTCTGTAATTTGTGTTTAGCAGGTGATTTATTTCTTGTAGTTCATACATCAGTCTTACGTCATTTGTTCAAATTTACCTGATCTTATAAAGAGATTGTCCTGGTTTTGGCTGGAATAGAGTTAATTTCTTGTCAGTAGCTATTACAGTACTTTATTTTGGATTGGGAATGAGAATAGTGTTCTAATATGCTGATGTTTTGGATTTTGGTAAGAAGTGTTTATTCTAAGTCAAAGTGAGGAGGTGCACAAAAAATCAGCTGAGAGGGAGGATGGCCAGGACAGGTGTCTGGCCAAAAGGGTATTCCACACCATAGAGTGTCATGTCCAGTATGTAAACTGGGGAAAGTTACTTGAAAAGAGGGCTGAGCTGGACTGAGGAAGAGAGTCTGGCATTGGTCAGTGTGTGGTGAGGAAATGTACTATGCATCACTTGTTGAGGTTTTTTTTCCCATTATATTATTATAAATAATAATATTTTTTTATTATTATTATCATTAACCATTTTTACTCTATTTTACTTTGTTTTCTATTTTTAAACTGCTCTTATGTCAACCTAGAAGTTTTACTTTGATTCTCCTCCCCATTTCACCAGAGTGGCATGGAGAGAGGGGTGTTCAGGGAGCAGCTGCCTGAAGCTTAATTTCCAGCTGGGCTTAAACCATGACAGATACCAAAAATTTTCTGAGTGGGACTGCATATCAAAGTAGTAAAACACATTACTGACGACCATAATAATAAAAAATATTATCCCATCAGTGGTCAGCTTTGAGAATATTCCCAATACAAATGTAAAGCACCATCTAATATTTTTTTTATTATATAAGCAAAAAGTGGTGTTGAGTATAAATTAATTTTACATTATGGAGTAAATATATTCTTTAAAAATAATTATATTAATGCTGAATGGGACATGCATCAAACGGGAAAAGGGAAGGAAGCATCCTGTGCTTATTAATAGTAGTAGTTTCAAGGCAGACAGCTCAAGATTAGATTTTTCTAGTATTGTTTGTCATGGTATTCTACAACCTTATTTACACACATATAATAAAGTCAAACACAGAGAAATATGTTTATTCATATGTTGTCTTCCCTTGAATGTACCTATATGCCTTAGGCTGCCCTGTTTTTTCATATTTTTGTGTCCCAAGCATCACTGGATATGACTTTGTACAGGTTTACTCCACCTCAGTTTGAGCAACTCAGGCATTGCATAAGCTAGGCCAGAACAGAACCAACAAATTTTGTGATTTGTCCTTGCACACTTTCTTTGGTAATGGCTATTAGCTTGAACTCCTTGAGAAAGATAGCAATCAAAAAATGAATGTCAAACTTTCTGGGATCTCAGTTTCCTTTTGAAATGTCTGCATCTGATGGTTTTACAATGCAGAACTATGTTTTCCTCTAGCCAATACTTCTGTTAAACACTAGAGGTAATGGAACTCTTCACTGTGTTTCTGCAGCCTGGCATATTCTCATGCAATTTTCCAGGCAGAAAACCTGTGGAAACAGCTGTCCACACATCACACCCATGCCAGACCTGCTTTTGGCAGATACTTCCCCCCTCACCCTGCTGAACCAGCTGCTACCAGAGTCCAGGTGCACCAAATCCTCATTCCAGTGAGTGAAAAACAAGGTAAACATGCCTGTTTTGTAAATCTTGATGGTATTTACGCACAGTGATAACACCAGTATCAAGTTCTTCTCCACTGTTAACTCTGGGCATACCTAAGGACACGCCAAAGAAAGCCAAAGTGCATATAAGCAGGAAATTTCTAGGTGAAAAATTAAGCATCTTCTGGATAATTCACTATTGTATTCATGTGTACATTTTCTACACTTAATATTAAGGCATACAACATTTGCCTTCTTTATGTATAGCAGTCTGTTGTAAATTTACTTCTTTTATCCTTTTAAAACTTTAATACAGAAAATATTCTATTTATAATTAAGCCAGTACCTGAAGAAGCAAAAATTTCACTCTAAATACAGTATTAAAGAAGGACAGAAAAGTCAATATCTCACCTTCCATTTTCTTTGCAGTCTGGGGCTATAGCGTTATGATATGAACATCCTGTGCAGAGGAAAATCTTTGCTTTTATCTGAATCTCAGATATCCTAGTTCTAGCACAAGGTGAAAAGCTACTATGAAGAGTTCAGACAAGTTGCTATGCTATCATTTCCTATTGTTTATCATGAGTACTGTGAAAAACATGCTTCACAGTTTATAATGCTTTTGCTATTACACAGTATCTCACCTGGTGTGCAGAGACATTGGCTCTTTCAGGAAAACAGAAAGACAAAAGAAAGATTCACCTACACAATGTAGCCTTAATCCCATACAAACAGAGGATATAAGCCATAAGAAATGAGTAGCCAAAAGCTGAACAGCATTTTGCACAATTATGCCCATGCTGTCCCTTCAAAGTGTTTGTAATAATGTCGTTTCAAATTTAAGAAAGATGTGGAGAAAATAATAGGGAACTCTCACTGTAGTTCCTCACTGTATAAGAATCAAGGACATAAAAAGAAAGATCAGGTAATTGCCCCAAAATGATTGTCTTATCAATGTCTCAAATATGAAAACTTAAAGTGATGAAAGTGATGAAATTATGCACATAAGAAGGTAATGGCATGTAACAAGAAAAAAACACTCTTTCACAACCATAGCTATAAAAGCATCTTGCAGCAAAATTGCTATTTTATAGGAATGGTATTATTCAACAAAGGTTGGGAAAATAAGCTGAATGTCTGTCAGCATTTAACTGCATTGAATACCACTGTATAAAAATCCAAGAATCTCTTTGGATCTCTTTGTCAGTGACTTGAAATTGAGTGCCAGGAGGGGATTCAGCTTCAGATAGAGACACTATCATCATGGCATCTTTGTGTGGGTACTTCCACACAAGGTAAACATTCAAGCCCCATCTGCAAACAGATTTCTAGTAAATGGATTTAGAACTAATTTAGATTTAGAACTGGCATCCAACTAAGGTTTCTGCAGACACTAGCATTTGATCAGCTGAATTGTTGCCTCAGCTGTACCTGACAGAGAACTGCATTTCACTGTCTAAACATAACTATCTCATAGTGGTTTTGATGCATTACAGCATTCCCCTGGCTTCTGCTTATCCCTCCAAAGGACACAGGGTTTTTCTTATCCCATGCAAAAGGCTCAGCTCCTACAGAGAGCTTCAAGTGGCATGAAGTGCCTGTATTCAGAGAACTTCTTTTTTTTTCTCCTACTTTTATGAATTGAAATAGGAAATGTTTTATTCAGCTTAATGTTTGTGCTTCAGTTTGTGCAGACAGGTCTTGCTCCAGTAACCATGAGGGACCTTGGCAGTTATGTTTTCCCTTAGGTCCCAAATATTTAGTCATACATATCTTCACTGCAATAAAAGAACAAATTATAAAGTCATAGAAATATGACCACCAGATTTTATAGTTATAAAGCTTGATTTGAATGCAGTGAGCATCACAGATGTAAGATCAGTGGAGACATTCATTGAAGAAAAGCACAAAAGAATGAAAAATAGTGAATCATACAGTAGAACTACACTATGACTCCTCTGAGGAGTATGGGCATTATGTTCATTGTATACATTTACTTCCTTTAATTTGTTTTATTCAGAGAAAATTTGTAAAATATATCAAATCAGTGCTGACATCTGACTATTAAGGGCTCTACATCAGTAATAAAGCATAAATTCTCATCTCAGATAATTCCCTGAATATATAGCAGAAATAATGGATTGAACTTTATTTTAGAATTTGGTATTGGTAACAGGTATATCAGGTTCAGAACTTGATTGCCTTTAACCTGAGCCAAGGCCTCTCCAGGACTCTGACTCACTTCAATAGTACAGTTCCTGCTTGCAATACAAGCTGAAAAAAATCATATGCAATTTTTGATGGAGGAATAATGGTACTGGAACTTATTTACCTTGTGTTAGCTCTGATTCCATGGACTTATCACACTGATAATAAAGATACTTCTACTTCACACATGAGCTGCCCTTCCTTGGTCTGTCACACACTGGCACAGTGGACAGCCACTTATTGTGTCTTGAACTTTCTTAGGAGTCAGTCTACTGGTCTCCATCCTTCCTGAGCTATTTGCAAGGAAGGACTAAAAGTCAGGGGAAAAGGACTCTGGGACAACTGTTAGCTGGCAGTTGCACAATGGGATATATTTTGAGGATCCTAAACATATCTGAAAGGCAAATAGAGACACAATAATTCCTTCAAGTTTTGTCTGTTTGAATAATTACCTATAATAGTATTCTTATTGTTGAATTGCTAGATTCAATTATGTGCCTATTATATTTCTTTGGCTACTCACACATCAATGTGGCTTTAACAATCTTAAGGGTTTTTCTCAGATCCTCTGTACTTCCTAATGAATAGAAATATTGCAGTATAATCATGTCTCTGTTATCAGTTGCAATATTAACTTTGGCTGCTTTAAAAAGTGTTTTCGTATTTCTGATATCATGATGCCATATTCTACCAAGGCAAACAAATGAAATTTTAATTATGAAATCTCTGACAAAGCTATAACAAATGCCATCTTATGAAAATTACTCTTCTCTAAAAATAGTCAGGACAAACTCCATTCCTTTTTCAAAAGCCTGTCAGACTCCTTCCTGATAAATGTTCATACAATGATTCTCTTCTTTATTATATTTCCATATTATCACTGAATATTCTATCTTTCATAATTTCTTAACATTATTACAACAGATGTGATTGATTGTATGGCAAAGTGGCATTAAATGATTTATTTGTTTCTGGAATGCTTTAAGGAAATTAAAGTGTTGAAAATAAAATGAGCTAACAAGAAAAAATGCCATTATAAATGCTCCAAGAGCATTGAATTTATTTGCTGTGACCAGTTGTGTACTCAGTAAAAAATACTGTCGAGATTTTCTATTTTGATACTTAGACATTTCTGAAAAAGAATCATTAGGAGCATATATGCATTTTTTTAACTAAATAATAGTCTTTTAAAAAATATTTTTGCTACTCTAAGATCATAATGCCAGAGAGGTCCTCTTGATACCCTCTCATTCCTGATTTTTTGATTCATTTTAACACAGGAATTTTTTTTTTTGCCCTTTTTCACATTGTCTGTCATTTCTCCATTACACAGTGCCAGTTACGCAGTAACATTTTTTCAAGCCAATACATTTTTTCAAGCCAATATATTTTTCAGATGCAAATGGGCAGATTACAGATTAGGTACAGAAAGGATGCCTTCTGTGAAATGCACAAACTTCTCACTGTCTTTTCCTTTTACTAAAGCTATTAGTCTTTCAATTAGCCCGAGTGACAAATCCTGAGCATCATCCTAACTTTCTGTTCTTTTGCATTTCTGCTTTTCATTTTTATTTTGCTTCAATTCACTTGACATATGAACAGTTGTGAGTTTTTGTTTTTTGGGTTTTTTTTGTTTTTTTTTTTTTAATTCAGTGCATATGCTTCTCTTCTTGGTTTTCTCAAACTATGCTAATTCTTTTGCAAGGAAAAGAGTAAAAGATGTTGATGTTACCTTAGTTTTCCATGCCTGTGTATTTGCCAGAAATTCCACATCAGATTTTTTTCATATTTCTCTCTGTACAGGAATTGTGAAAAGCATGTGCAGCATTTATTTTCCAGTCTAAAAATGTGTAACATCTATGGGGCAACTCTACCCAAATGTAGAGATAAAAAATAGAATAAGGATACCATACCTTGTTTTCAGTTTCTTCAGTGTAACAGATAAAAATAAGAAGGAGGCAATGATTTATGGCCTCATACTTGTAGCACTGCTTCTCTATGCTGCATATTGACTAAATTTAAAGTCTAGTTGGTGGTAGGAATGGACAACATCTGTTTGAAAAGAAAAAAGTGACTAGATTATTCACTTATGTCCATTTGTCTTGTTTTTTTCACATGTTCTTGTCCTGTGTTGATCATCGTGTTATGCTGGTATATGTTAAGCCTGGAAATCATATAAGTCACCCCTGCTCTTCAGTCAGAACTCTAGAGAAGAATTAGATGATCTGCTTGACCATCTTTTCTCCAGAAAAAATGTTACAATATGTATGTTGGTATTTTAGAAAGATGGAAGTTCAAAATATATAGTCAAAAGCAGACTACAATCATGTTTGGCATCTGTTAGTTCTCATGTGAGCTCATTCATTTGTGAACAGGTTATGTGATGATCTGTGGACAGGAACATTGTATTCTCCAGGATTTATGTTGTGTCTTTTGCTTCATACAAGCAAATGATGGAATTAGGGAATATTTCCTTCCTTATTTTGTCACATACTTTTCCTCTTAGGAGACAGCAAGTAGTGCTTTCAGGTCTGTTAACAACATCCCAAATCTTGCTGACATGCACGTTAAAAAAATTCTTGTGGTCTTGTGTGTCAATATGCTGAAGTCTTCAAAAGAATTTCCATTATCCTTAAATTTAGTGGGTGAAGCCTAAATGAATAAAATTCTTCTTTTGTGTCTATTTGTGCAAGAGAAAGAGAACCAATAGATAAGGAAAGTTAAATGATAGTGATGTAAATATAAACCAAGTGTTGTCATAGGAATGAGAAGAATACTTCAGGGTAAGGAAAGAAGAAACAGAGGGAGAGAGGAAGAAGAAAATGTGAGGAAAGATAATGTAGGTGATTCAAAAGAAAAGGTCAAGGGATGGAGGAATAATTTGAGATGGAAGATAGTGCAAAGATTTGCTGGAAAGACAAAGAATGTTAAGACAAATCTGCAAGCAGTGGAGAAGGTGTCTGTGTTGTTGAATATATAGTCAAATTTGCAGTAAAACTTCATAGCAATGTGACCTAATCAAAAGCAATGGCTCAAAATAAAGTTCACAGGAACTCCTCAGTGACTAGACTTGGCCACCAAGCATAAACTATTGCTTTATAACCAGAGGACCTGGGATAGGAATAGTTAGACTCAAGACTATATCTGAAAAATATTTTGTATAAAAAGCAAACAGAAAAAGAGCATCTTGTTCCTTTATTATGTCAGGGTCTGAAACATGACATCAATTACCTTGCTTATATTAAACTTAAATTTATTTATTATGGCAAAACTTTTATCTAACAAGCATCCAGACAGGTATGTTGTCTTGGTCAGGCAAAATCACAGTGTTCTTCCTCTTTTGAACCAAATCCACTAAATTCTAGGAGAAATGAAAACAAAATAAGAAGGGCGAAAACAATTGAAAACACAGATCGAAAACCACATAGGAAAGGGAATACATCACTAGCAAGAACTCACATATTAAATACATATACTCTTTTATATGAGAATGGGATTTTGACCCTTCTGGCCAGTCACACTGTTGCAATTCTATATGGAGGAAAAGTGGAGAATAGCAAACTGGACATATCTATCTCTCAAGCTGGTAGATAGAAAGACTGTAGTGTCAGTGTGAATTCAGGAGTCCTCTGGGGTTAATTTCCAAGCATTTTATTTTTGACAGATTACGGGTAGTAAAAAGTAGTCAAATATTGCTGTGATATAAATAAATCCCAGTTATATATATTGCTATTCTGTTAAAAAAAAAAAAGTGACTAACTTTCTAAGCAGCTTCAAATCTCTTAAAAACTTATAACAGAGTTTCATGCTTTAAATCAGAAAATAAGACTCTAAGAGTGATGGTCTAGCTTGAACAAAACTATTCAGCCTTTCCCCATTATCAGTTTCATTTCCAAGGTAGCTTTTTTTAGAAGGGTGAATAGAATTTTCATATCAACTTTCATTGGTGACCCATGTAATTGCCTTTAGTCTTATGTTACATGAAAATCCATCTTTTGAGCTGTGTGATGACAGAAAGGCAGCTTTTTTCCCATAATTGCAAGCAACCTTTATTATAAAGAAATCACTAGCAGCTATTCTGCTAGTGATTCTGATTTACTCAGCCAAAAAAAAAAAAAAA
>VXBR01005529.1:1668306-1719895 GCA_013400215.1 Cisticola juncidis
AAATTTTGGGGGTAAAAAAAAAAAAAAAAACAAAAAAAAACCCAAAAAAAACCACCACCAGATGACAAATTTGGTAGGGGTAGAATATTTTTTTAGCAACCATATAACTGCATATAACTGCAGCAAATCCATTCTTGACTCTCTAGGATAAAGTCAAAAATGTACCATTGATTTGATTGGTGCTACTCATACTAAAGTGTATGTAAGTGTATATAAACTTAAGAATAGTGTATAAAAAGGTAAGAATGACATCCAGCAATACTTAATCTCTTTATTTTGCATTGAATTGCATCAGAATCTATGAGCCTCTATAATTCTGGAGACTTATTTTATTGTATTATTTTAATGTAAAATGCCTGAACAATTCCAAGAGAGTGTTCATGTGTGGTGGTTTCACATTTTCAGCAGTTTTCTAAATCTAGCCAAGATCTTATATATCCATCGATCTATTTAATCAGGAACCAAAGAAATCACAACTCTTGTATGCAATGCTAAGTGTCTTTATAGAAAAAAGCTTTTAAGAATTAGAATAAAGATGAAAGGAATACCCTCACATTAAAGCTTAGGGTACCTCAGGGCAAATGAAATACATTAAGTGGGCACTTAGAGCAATTAAGTTTAAAATTAACTTTTGATACAAATCAGCAGAAGTTTATCAGATCAAACTCTTGGATGAGCCTTTGTGATAACTAGGATGTAATCTCTAGAGTCCATTGCAAATCATAATGCCAAGGACTGCAGGGTTATAATTAGCCTACACAGATAAACAGAAGTTTCATCAGTCAGTAATTTAATGATTTAAGGAATATTAGAGGCTTTCACATTTCACAGAATAACTGCTTATACACTATTTAATACTGGTTAGGCTTCTTTAACTACAAGCAATTTTACTGAACTCTGCAAGAAAAGCAGTTGGTAGGACTGTAAGACATCCATGTGTGTTTGAACAGAATCATTAGTGTCTTGCAAAATAAAATTAAAATATAAGTGTATGGTAAACATGAAAACATGTATTTATAGTCAAAACATTCAAAATTACAACTTCCAAGGTTTTGGAGGACTTTAGATTTTCACTTAAGAGACAGATGATAATTTTCTTCATTCTGTAATGCACCTTACCTCACACAGAGAAGCAAATACAAAATGTTAAGCAAGATGTTCCTGGATATGTGTCAAAGGCCACCTCTCAAAACCCCACATTAAAACCCACTTCTCAAACACATTTAGAACTGGAAGCTCAAGATGGAGAGATGTGCATAAAGTGTACTGTGCCCTTAATGATAGCAGCATTTCTTGACACAACAGACAGAATCTTGTTGCTTTCCTACCCATTTGTGGATGAAATCATTTTGGTGGAATAAGTAGTGTTTGGTACTAGACATCATGGGGAGAAAAGGAGATCACACAAAATCTGTCCCATGACTACCAAGTTGCCAACTCACACCCTCAAGTAAGAACCTTCTTTTCTGGATTGTTAAAAAGCATCCCTTCAGAGACACCAAATACCCATTCGAAGCACACCAATATATTAATCTGGGTCACGTTTTTCTATAACCCAGGTAATGATATTTGAAGTCTGCCTTTCCATACCTGAATTTTGAACTGAGAGAAAGTTGACTTTTTGTGTAATTCCTGTCATTATGTAAAGTGAAATATGACTTCAACTGCAAAAATTCTTAGAAATGTATCTAAAAATAAACTAAGAGATACTAGTCTTCTGTGGTAGTGGTTTCAAATACCTGATAATGAAGTGTTAATTGTTGGTGAAAAAACAACTGCTTCGTGGATTTTTTATAAAATCAACCCCAAATTTCAGACTGGGATGACAGCGGTCATCAAACAAAAAGGATAGAGCAGTCACCAAAAAAAAGGCAGCTACCAAACAGAAATTATAGGGTCTCTTAATGAATATATTCATCCTTTAATATAATTTCAGCCTAATTGAAAAATACAGCAAACTAAATTGCATAGTTAATTATAGGACTTGCTTTTACAAACTTCTTACTAACTGTTAACTTTTTTTCTTGGGGGAAAAAAAAGTGCACTGAAAAGATGGTTCCTAATGTTATTTTGCTTTTCCAGAACTGGCCAAAAGCCAAATTTAAATGAGTATACTTTATATGTAAAACTTATCATGCAGTTCTAATTAAAATCTACTGAAGCTTTCAGCTTCATTTAAAAGAGTTCATCTTCTGAATACTTTTCATTTTCTTTTGGTTGCATCGTATCTCAGGAGAAACTATCACATTTTCTTAAATTAAATAAAATGGACTAATTTTTAAAACATTGGGAAGAAAAACCCAAAATCTTGTTTCATGTGGATAAAAATCTATTCATATCTTACAGGATTTTTAGTGACAGAAGTTCTGCCTTCAGTAAATATTCAATACAAGCATGTAGAGAAATAAAAATATTTTTAAAAAGACAATATTTAATTATTTATTCTCATTGGTAGAATATATGTTTTACTGGAATTTATACTTAATGTAACTGATTTGATCACATGTACAAACCACCTAAGTCTGTTCCTGTCTTTTAGTGTATTAATCTAAAATGTTATTCAAGTGTGTGCCACAGCTGAAGTAGTTAACTCTGAGCAGTTTTGTTAAGAAATACATTTTCTAAGAAATCTTCTCATTCTAAAATGTAGATATCAACTGGAAAGATAGCAGATATTTACAGGTATAGACCATATCTACTGTCTTCTTCGTTTTCTATATTATATGTATTGAGTATGTACATCTATTGTATATAATTTAAGATAATATTAATTAGACAGAAATAAACTGCATGAAGAATAGAATGAAAAAATGAATAATACTATGAAAATTATAACAATGAAGATAGATATAGATCATATAGAATTATATACATAGAGATACTAAGGGAAGAGTAATTTTCTTTGTGCCCTATGGAAAGAGTAAGTGAATTGCTTAGACAGCACAAACTGAAATACCATCTATAGTGCTGCTAAAGCCTGCCTGCATCCCTCCTTTTCCTCTGAGCCACTGTCTGGCCCATGGCTGGCTCACTGTTAGCAGCACCCAGCTCAGCTCCACAGCTCTGCAAGGCAGGCAGGAGAACCCTTCAGAAGAGCTCATAGCTAAGGTTACTTACCATTGGCAATCCAGTGCATAGTTTTGACGCCTTAAGTTTTAGCTTTTGTATGTTTCAGATTCTGTGCTGCCTTAGGTGTGTAGCTCTGAGCTTCATATTAAGTGTTAGCAAGTTCTCTTCACAGGAAAACAATCCTTTTCCAGCTTGAGACCAAGGACAAGCTTGAGGCCCAAAAAGCATAAACAATGGAGAACTGAAGAGAGCAACAAGGAGGATGGAACTTCATAACCTGAAGCTGCAATTGGACAATTAACCCCAATATGCAAAAGAACCAAACCCTATAAAAGTGTGAAACCTTGTCACCAGTCATCTGTTTTGTGACCATTTTGGATCCATCTTGGATGTAGCCCTGGCCAGGCTCTTGTATTGCCCAAGGTGCATCCTTAAAGGCCTTTTAATAAATGCCTACTTTATTCCTTAACTCTGTCTAGCCTCTGCTGTAGGTCAGCCTCTCAAGGCATCAGTTCATGGGTATTTTAGGATTTACCAGGTAAAAAATATCCCAGTATAGCTTTCTTTCACCTGTACTTGAGTAGGACATCCTGATGCATCCTGACCAAGAGATCCCAATGGACTGGTTACGTATAATAAAGCTGGAATCTCTCAGGCCATACCTCTGTGTTGTGCCTGCATCTACAAATCCTGAAGTACCAGTGCAGGCTGCAGTGAACCTCAGCACCAGGAACATCACCGGGGTAGAAAGAATACAAAATAGTCACTACATTGGATTTCTAGAGAATTACAGAAGAAATATAAGAGTTAATCCTTAAATTTGTTTCACTGCCTGGAAAAGTACAGAGGTTTAAGAAATGAGCTACATAGTCATGGTATTGGTAGTGTCAATAGAAGTTCTGCCAGCCTGAGTCTCATTGTAACTTCTCCTTGAAGCGGATCTTGTTTAAATATGTATTAATGATGCAATTAGGTTTTAATAGTGGTAAGTAGGAACAGGCTGTGAAGTTTGCTGATGATATAAGGCTGAGGGTGCACTAATAAAAGAAAATTTCAGGACACCATGCAGAAAGAGCTGAGTGATCTTGTAGAAGGGAGAAAAAGGAAAGGGAATAAACACAAGAACAGATAATAAGCACTTCTGCTATAGGTAAAGAAATGGAAATGACTGAAAAGTCATGACTGTTGATGTATTAATATGTTATAACATTAAAATATGCAAATGTGATCTTTGAGTGGGTCAGAAGGTCTTTCCAGGAGGTATGAAGTAAATGCTTGACCCTTTCTACTCCCACCACTTTATTCTGGTCTTCCATATTTAAAACAGATGCGTTCAAACTGAAACAAATTCAGGAGAGCTATATGAAAAGACTATCATTCAAAGAGAGAAGAGTCATTACATGTTTTTACTATAGCAAAACTCTAGCTGCAAGGGAATACACTAATATTGATAAGTAAATCCTAATGTCAAATATTAAAGTGGTAAACAAATTCTTTAAAATATAATGTTGTCCCAGAAATATATATATACATTGATTATATGTATGTATTTCCAGCCTACATGAAGACTGGAAATCAGAAGAATGTGCCCTAAAGAAGAGACTTTGAAACAGTTTTCATTAACAAGCAGAGGAAGCAGAAACCTAAACATTTCTCAGATGTTTAAAGATTAATACTTTTGATTGATTGTCATACCAAGAGATTGGACTCAATGATCTGGGAAGAGGCTTGTTACCCCACTATATTTGTACAATATTTAAAAAACAGCCTTAAACTGTAGGGTTAAATTGGCAATGATCAGCTTTATTCTTCCAGTATAAATGCATTCTGCAATCACACTAAACATCAGCTTTCCCAGAGTAAGGATTCCCTTCGCATCAGCAGTATATGAATCATGAATTTCTCCAATATCTACAAACTGGATCAATTCTCCTAAATTATTATCCACTAATTGAGTAATTTGGATAAGATTGTCCCACATGATCAAAAAGAAAAAAAAAATTCTCAGAGGCTTTAATGTCTACACTATAGAGTCATTGGTCTTCAAGAAAGTCCTAGTCCTGCACTGTGAAGACAAAAGTCAGACCACAGTTCTGGGGGATGTTGTTTCATCTTAGCAGAAACAGCAGAAATATAATTTCTGCAATGCTCTTTTAGTTGCAGCAGGAGCAGCTTTTATTTGCTCAATATCTTTGGATGAAACTGTCTTTGTTTACAATTAAACATGTTTCCTTCTTCCCTTTAGCTAATGATTTTTCATCTTTGTCATGAAAATGAAACTCAAATGTTTATTTCAACTGGGCTGCTACTGATATGACTTTATTTTAGAGAAAATCCTTCTTGATTTACATCTGGATTCTCAAGGGCATTTTACCTTTTAATACAAAGAGGAAAGATTGTGTTTCAAAGATATTCATCCATTTTACTCCAGCTGAAGCCAATTGAGGATGTGGGAGTTTGGAGGCTTTGGCAAATGAAGCCCTTACACAGCAGCCATGTTAATGATGGTGAGTCAGAAGGGAACCCATACCACACTCCCACAACTGCATCAGCTCCCTGCTTCTATCATCAGGATGTAGAACACATTTACTTTTTGTCATTTAATTCAAATGTGACTGAATATAGAGCAGATCTGCTGAATAGGAAGGTGCAATTTTCCATAATGCCTTTTCAAAACTGAATAAAGGTCAAAATCTGTTTGACTTACATTGCATGAAATTAATTTAAAGGAGATAATTTAGGACAGAATTCAGCCCCAAGCTCCTGTAAGACTACAATTACAGATGGCCTTTTCAGAAACAAAAGAACACACTACAGTGTCTCTCACATATGTCTTATAAAACTTTTCCAAACCAAATCCAAGTGTGATTAATGTTAGATACTAAATAGTTATTGCAGAAGATCACAAAAAACCAATTCTATCACAATGGGGCTAAAATAAATGAAATAAATTGAGACAAGATTTAAAGCTTGGATGGACTACTAAAGCTTTCATGGACTACTCCCAGTTAAAGAGATCTTCATGAATGCAGTTAATGAGGCATTGCATAAAAGTCATCCTGGAGAGATATGATGGTCAACAAATACCTAACATAAACCTAAGGATTTTCTCATTAGAACTCATTTGTTTCAGCCTAAATGGGTCATTCCAAAACCTGTTAATTACTTAAACATAGAGGGCTCGTGTGCTCCTCATTTCCTGAGAATTCTCTCTGCTCCCAGAACACTCACACTAACACTTACATTGTGATGGCTGAAGTCCAGACTGTGAATGATGTACAGCAGAAGGAGCAATCAAATTCCCCTAAAATCATTAAAGTCACATTTTCACTGTTAGTTTGTGGCGCAATACTCCTATGACCAATAATTCTACCCGCTAGGAACACATAAGAGTCATACTATGAGACTGGTAAAAGATTAATTTATTCTGGGCTATTTCAATTAGCCAGCACAAATCTAGAACTAACAGATGTTCCATACTGTAATGTAGTATCATGGAACAAGAGCATGACACAGCTACATTGATTTTCTCTTCACTACTTTTCCTATTTAGTATCAGACTACAAGGCAGGATGTAAGATCAAATGCAATTATGAGTCTTTAGTGTTTGCAGCTGGACATGGCAGAAAATATTAGTAAGCTCTCTTACCCTTAGAAGACCACCATATGGAAGAAAATCAATTATTATAAAGTTTTGGATGGTTTCCCAGACATACTGCAAAAATTGATAAACACTTAAAAATTTTTCAACCAAAAGAGGACAGGTGTCAGAGGAAAGAGGAGACTTATTGAAGCACTTATACCTACTTTACAGCAGTGCACCATCACAGTAGTGGCTGACCCAAAACCATGGCACTGCTCAATGCTTATCACTATATATAAATTTCTCAATTCTAAGGCCAGAAGCAGCCTCTGCAAAGAGAAAGACTTACTTCCTATTGAAAACAGGACAGAGGATGCCCAGGATGCAGTATGACCTTATCAGTCATGACCCAGCTAAGACAACCTTTTCAACTTCTTCCTGTTTGGAAAACATCCACAGCTTTCTTTTGACGTGAATTTGTCTCATTTTAACATCTTGCCCTCAGACCATATCAGTAATTTTTGGTTTCAAACTTCTGCTTCCCGTGAAAATGCTTTAGCTTGCAAACCTTTGATTGTTCGAAACTTAATAATTAGTTACTTTAAAAATTTAACTAGATTAAAAGATATTAAACTGCTAGAGTTATGTACTGTAGGGTTTATTTCCCAATAGGATAATCCCAAGGATTATAATGTAACCTCTCTAAACTATTTGCACGTCTGTAGCAGCAGACTACTGCTCTGATATAGGAAATAAAATCCTTTCATGCTCGGCCTATGACTTTAGGCTTAGCCATATGTAAATTCAGCCGTTTGTTTGTATCTAACTTGTCAGACAGTCTTGATCAACTTGCATCAAAGACTTTCCTTTTTATTATTCTCTACACTCTCAAAATTTTTCAACTGCAACTATCAGTATCACTGTGTATTTTCTTCCAAGCACTGAAAAAGAATATTAAATAAAATAGAGTCAAATACTGATCCCCATGGCACTCAT
This sequence comes from Cisticola juncidis, assembly GCA_013400215.1. Lineage (NCBI taxonomy): Eukaryota > Metazoa > Chordata > Aves > Passeriformes > Cisticolidae > Cisticola > Cisticola juncidis. The sequence continues at coordinate 1,675,955 of VXBR01005529.1, forward strand.
AGACAAACATCTGAAGAATGATTCTGAATTAACAGTAATATTTTAAGACCTTTCACTTGCCCAGGTTTTAATCACTGCAGTATGTGCCATGTTGATTTTATTTCTTAATCAACATGTCATGTGCTACCAAATGAAATGCCTTATAGAAAACTAAGAGTATTCTATCAGTTTTATTACATTTATAAACAAAACCGGATTGCAGCATCATCTGTTTCATTGTTCTGCCTGAGATCATCATCAGGTTGACAAATATATAATTATACTTTTTTCTTGTTTACATTGGAACAGAATAGGATCTCCTATTTACATCTGGGACTACCAAAATGTCTTGAGTGGTGAAATTTCACACTGAAAATCAAGCCTAACAGTTCAAGGATATCATCAGACAGCTCTTTTAAAAGTTTTGGATGAAGATTGCCTGCATTTGCTTATTTAAAATGTTCGGGTTTATTAGTCCTTGTTTAGCACATACCTTTGCTTTTTGGAGTGAAATATTTTTACCCTAATGCCATACTTGATTCAACAGCTCCAATATGGATATGGGACTGCACAGTATTGCAACCTCTTCCTTATGATAAGACAGAGGATATGTCTTAGATGTGGTCTTGAAGGGCAAATGCCCCTTCTCATAACCATGTGCTCTGTGCTTTGATATGCCACATCAGCTGGCTTTTTTGTAAAGCAGGAGCTGTCGTATTTTATTTAATAAATATTCTCCCTCTGCTACATTATTATTGAAATGTTCTTGTTAAGATCTGACTTTAGACCAGTGCCAGACCAGAATACGCTTGTCATGATCTACATCAAGGCATCCTTCATGTTTTACTGACATTTCTTAGTACTTTTTGTTCTTCAAGTTTTCCCATTATTTCTCTGTATCTCGCAGTTTTCCTTGTAATCTGTGGCTGGAGCTGACCGAATTTATTTTTTTAAATACAGCTTTGAAACACAGTGATAAGAGATGTATGCTTCAATAAGTATGTTTAATATAAAGGAATCTAAAATTCAACAGAAAATATCATATTGGCTGAGAAAGAAACAGTTTTTTCTCACTAAAATATCCATATAATCTCTATCTGTGCATGCATTAGACATGAGTAGTGACTTAAAATTAAATGTCAACAAGATGCAAAACGTTATTTTTTCTTTAAAATGTCAGACAATATAGCAGCACAACACTTAAAATATTTTTCATTTTTAAATGTTAATATTTGCAATGAAAATCTTATATTTTGCTTTTTAAAAATTATATTCATATTGGAATTAAAAAAAGTTAAAAAGTCAAAATATGGTCAAAACCTTTCAATTATGTTGAATTGTGTTCAATTATGCTCAATTATGTAATGTTGAAAGCTCTGTATAAACTGAAATTGATATCCTGAATGTTGTGGCTTTGTATTTCACCTAAAATACTCATCTATACACTCACACAAGCAGGATCAAGCATATAATCACTGGGAAAATTAGTCTTGAATCCTGACCTTGCAACTGACTTGAAGATTTGAATTCTTGTGGCTCATTTCTCAATAAGCTGGACTCTGTAGAAACAGAAAAAACTGCCAACAGGGAACTTGCTACAGAATTCAAAAAGTCATCTGCAATCGTAAGACTCTATTATCTATTCATTTATTGATTAAAAATTCATCCTCATTTCTGTAGTAATTGTCTTCAAACTCTCTTCCTTTATAAAATACTATTCTATGTACAATTCTCTATCAGTTCTGTTTGCCAAAGGCCTTGAGGCATCTCAGGGAAGTTTCTTCAAACAGAGCTTTAAAACTTCATGATTACTTAGATATTGTAAAATAATCTAACTTGTCCGATATTAATATTTATTTTGTGAACTTTGTAGTCTTTTTGTCTCCTTTTCTCTGAATACCTGCTGTGAAACACACATGAAACTGGATGTTGTTTACATTGTAACCTGGCTATCAGCCGGATCTGCTGATAGCAGATCGGACCATTTTACATGAGCTTTGTATCCCAGTGTGGTGGTTTAACATAGCTTGGTTTTTTAATTAAAGAGAAAATCCATCAGTTACGGAAGTGATTCTCTGTGAGGACTGCCAACAGCCTCCTCCGGCCCCAACAGAACCAATCAGCTGGCTCGTTTTGAATATTGACACCCTATTAAACCACTTAAGAAACCTGAACACGCCTCTGTGAAATCACATTTTAAAATTAACAAACCCTGGGAAAAATTCTCTTGCTCTGGCCTTTGAGCAGGTACCTGGCTGCTGGCCAGCCCCAGCCCTGCTCCGCTGCCAAGCCCTCCCGCCAAGCCGCCGTCCTGCCAGCACCACGGAAAAATCGTGCAGTTAAGGACATGCAGCCTCCAAAGAAAGCAGCCCCACAACTGGAATTGAAGGCAGCAGGGCCCAGAAAAGAGCCATGCAGCCAAAGAGGCTGCCAATCACACAGCCATCTGCAGGCCTGGGCAAGATATTAGCTCTTTTAGTGCACAGGTGAAACTGGCAGACATCAATCCTCTCTTCAGCGAGAGAAAAAGGAAAGGGTGAAGGCACGTAAAGAAAACAACATAGAGACACTGAGGTCAGTGAAGGAGTCAAATCCCAGATGGGAGGAAAATGAGGAGATGTCTTAGTCTTGTGCTGAAATTCTCTTGTAAGGCTATGATGAAGATACAGTTGATACATCAGATTCTTTTCCCCTGTAACTCGTGGAATGCACTGGGGGGATGTGGCATTCTAATCACAGCTGTGAGAAGAGGCACCAGAGTTCATGCAAGCAGATGTTGAAGTAGCTGTGATCTAATGAGAAGCTTGAACAGAGAGGGATGAGAAAACTTACTCCAGGGGTAGAAGAAGAAAACCTCTATTCCAGAGATAAAAGAAGAGAACTTTTGTTTCTATACTCGAACAGCTCATCCTTAAAATTGCACCTCAATAAGCTGAAATGACCCATGGTGGTAGTTGTGGAAAGACTACTAAACCATGGGAGGGTCTTCACAATTGCAGATTTCCAGCCGGCTGCTATTCATGAAATTTAAAACCATAAGAGAACAGTTTCTTGTGGAAAAGTGTCCATGGCATGTGGCAGTGTGTTAATTTGTTTTATTACTTTTGTACGAATTCAGTTCTATGTAACGGTTCTGTTTTATGTACCCCAGCCCCCCTAATTGATATTCCTTTGTCTCCTCACAAGCAATTAACTTTCCGTTACTTGCCAATCTCCCTTCCCGCCCTTGCACATCCCTTCCCGCCTTTTGTAAATCCCCTCCGTTACTTGCCAATCTCCCTTCCCACCTTTGTAAATCCCCTCCTACCCTCTCCTGATTAGTCCAGGTTATGTTTCCCCTCCCCTGAATCCCCCAGTAACTATCCCTGGCTGGTCAAAAGTGATCAACCACTCCCCTTGCTCCTCCCCGCTAGCCGAGTGTAAAACTGTCTGCCAGAACTTTCTCCGTGGTTTTTTGGGTGCTGAGGAGGTGTTAATAAACCCTTCTTGTCTGCACCTGACGGACTCCTCCTTTCTCAGCCTTCGACATCGTCCACAAGACCACCGTCTGCTTGGTCCTATCAGGACAAGAACCCACAGGAATCAGCCCTGCTTGAGCTCCTTGCAGGCTGATCCTTGACTGTAGCTGTCCCTGTGCCTGGGCTGGCCGGTGACAGACACAGAGGTCTCGAGCAGGCACCGCGACAGCGGCATGGCAGGACAGACTCCTCTCCCTAAGTGAACTCAAGAAAAATTGTTTTAGAAGTGATAAACTGACTGAAAATACCAAAAAATTTTGTCTCCACATCATCAGTGGTAAAGGAAAGAAGAACTGGGTGGCAGAGAAGTATTCTGAAGGTTCATTCTAATTTTTATTATTCTTTTAGTTGTTAATAAAGTTTTTCTTTATCATCTTTAAGGTTTTGAGTCTGCTTTTGCCCTTCTCCTAATCTTTATCTCACAGCAGAAAATGAGTAAATAATTCTAGTAAGTGCACTGGCATTGGGCCAGCGCTCAATCCACCTCGTTAATTCATGTATTGACTGGGAAATCAAATTAGAGAACCAAAACCACATCATTGGTGTTTGTGCCCAGTTGAATCGCAACTGCTACACCCAATATACCAAGGTCACAGGGCTTGGTGATAGTGGTGGGAGAGCAGGGAAAACACAGAATAGTGGACTGTTGTTGCACTCCTTTTCTTACACACTCAGGAGAGGCAACTTTATTTTTGCTGTTGCTCAAGCATGCTACACCTCTTCAGCTCTGAATTACTCTCCAATGTATTTGATTTATAGCAGGAAACAATGCTTGTTTTTAAAGTCACCTAGAAAAAGATGTAGCAGGGCACAGTTGAGTAGAAAAAAAAATAGCAGAGGGTGGTTCCCTTCAAGTGGCTAAGGAGGTTATATATGAAATCACAGCCATAAGTCGGTGTTTTGCTCATGAGAACCTAGCACTGCTGTGAAGGTCACTGTAACCCTGACATGTATAGGTAAGGCAGCACTGCCAACTATAATACTAAAATCGCAAAGCTGATATTCTTCATTTATTATTAAAAAATAGAGTGGAATTCTACAACTCAAAATCTATTTCTCACTATGACTACATCATGTCTGGCCTGCTGGAAATCAGCTCTGCAGAGCAGAACCTGGGAATCCTGGTGGACAAGCTGTCCATGAGCCAGCAGTGTGTCCTTGTGGCCAAGAAGACCAACAGTTCTCTGGGGTGCATCAGGGAGAGCATTGCCAGCAGGTTAAGGGAGGTGATCCTGTCCATCTACTCAGCCTAGTGAAGCCACACCTGGAGAACTGTGTCCAGTACAGGAGAGACCAGCTCTCTCCAGGAGAGACCTGGAGCTTCTGGACTGGATACAACGGAGAGCAACAAAGATGATTAAAGGCCTGAAGAATCTCTTTTATGAGGAGAGGCTGAGAGAGCTGGGCCTCTTCAGCCTGAGGAAGAGATGATTGAGAGGGGACCTCATCAGTGTCTGTAAGTATTGGAAGGAATGGTGCCTAGGGGATGAAACCAGTCTCTCCTTGGTGGTGCCAAGGAATAAGTCAAGAGGCAATGGGCAGAAACTGATGCACAGGAAGTTCCACCTGAATAGGGGAAACTTCTTTACTGTGCAGGTGACTGAGCACTGGATCAGATTGCCCAGAGGGGTTGTGGAGTCTCCCTCACTGGTGTGAACCTGTGGCTCATCCCACCACCCCTGATGTAGTACTATACCTCCATGTAAGGTCACACAGCAGCAGACACAACTGAAATGCTGCAGAACTCCCCCCATGCATCCCAAGCAGTTGCTGTAGGACCAGATTGTTGCTTTTCACACAGCTCTGAGTAAATAAAGTCATCCCTGCACCTTCCCCCACATTACATGCTAACAAACAGCTCTGTGAGAAGCTGCCCCTCTGAGCAGCACTGTTCGCACTCTTCTGAGCTACATCCATGACACCATGATCCACCATGACCCACCAACCTCAGGAGAGTGGGAAGTGATTCACCTCAGTTTTGCAGTACTGTAGAAAACTCTCCTCCGCTTTGCTGCTAGTGTTCTAAGGCCTTTGTAAGTCCAGAAAAGAAATGATGAGGAGGGATCAGTGTAACCAAGTTATAGGAAAGCCCTGCTTCTACCTGTTCATTCTTTCTCAAGGACAATTCCATGTCTGCCTTCAGAACTGTGATGTACTGCAGCTGATGTAACATTGTATATACCTGTATATACAAATGTATTCCCAGCTTTTTGTTTTAATTTAATTCATTGGCTGACTATACCTTCCTTACAGAACAAGAGAAAATAATCTGTGCCAATTCGTAAGTAACATTTACTGAAGAATCCATAATGGTAAATGCAACTCAAGCAGTGCAGACATGATCACAATCAATTATCACAATGAGTATGATAAATGTAACAGCACAAGATAACAACTGAGAAATAAACAGTAGCTTCTGCAAAATTTTAATAGAAAATAAAGGTTCCCCAATTGTTAATCAAATTTCCATTAGATATTTATGTTTTAGAATGGCATTTAAAAAGAAACTAAATACATATTTCACATTCCTAGCTTGCAATCACTTACTTAGCATAAAAGTAGACAAAATTACATTTTAAATTTGGTATACCAATGTGTTGTAAAATTATTTTCTGAATCCTTTATTAAAATATACGTTTAAATAAATAAAAATATATGTTTTGTATATATATTACACCTGCGTACATGCACATTTGCTGATTTATGTTGTCATAGATAAAACTTTAATCTAAAGAAGCAAATAGAAGAAAATTTCAAAAGTGTGGAAAAAACAAAATAACTTCTTTATCTGAAATTAGAAAGTGAGTTGATACTGGCAGCTATCTTTGAAACTATTACTCTTGGCAAGTTATTTTATCTACTTGTTTTCTTTGTGGCTGGAGATAAAAACACTAAATCATCATCCATAGTTTAGTTGCAATCTGCTACTGAAAAGTCTTTACACATGTCTTTATTTTTTGTATCTCATTCAGAGCTCTTTAAAACTTTTATCTTTCAAACAAATGATATTTATACTTGGGGCTTAGTGTATTTTTTTTTTCCCAAGGTATTTCCACTATGTAATTCTGAACAGAAACACAGTATTAATGTTTAAGTGAAACCTTTCACCTCCCTTATCATTATTTTTGCCATTTTGAAAAAAAAATATGCAAACCAAAAACCCCCAACAGAATAACTCTACTTTTTGCAAAAAAAAAAAAAAAAAAAAAAAAAAAAAAAAAAAAAAAAAAAAAAAAAAAAAAAAAAAAAAAAAAAAAATTTTTCGAGAAAAAAAANAATCGCAAAGCTGATATTCTTCATTTATTATTAAAAAATAGAGTGGAATTCTACAACTCAAAATCTATTTCTCACTATGACTACATCATGTCTGGCCTGCTGGAAATCAGCTCTGCAGAGCAGAACCTGGGAATCCTGGTGGACAAGCTGTCCATGAGCCAGCAGTGTGTCCTTGTGGCCAAGAAGACCAACAGTTCTCTGGGGTGCATCAGGGAGAGCATTGCCAGCAGGTTAAGGGAGGTGATCCTGTCCATCTACTCAGCCTAGTGAAGCCACACCTGGAGAACTGTGTCCAGTACAGGAGAGACCAGCTCTCTCCAGGAGAGACCTGGAGCTTCTGGACTGGATACAATGGAGAGCAACAAAGATGATTAAAGGCCTGAAGAATCTCTTTTATGAGGAGAGGCTGAGAGAGCTGGGCCTCTTCAGCCTGAGGAAGAGATGATTGAGAGGGGACCTCATCAGTGTCTGTAAGTATTGGAAGGAATGGTGCCTAGGGGATGAAACCAGTCTCTCCTTGGTGGTGCCAAGGAATAAGTCAAGAGGCAATGGGCAGAAACTGATGCACAGGAAGTTCCACCTGAATAGGGGAAACTTCTTTACTGTGCAGGTGACTGAGCACTGGATCAGATTGCCCAGAGGGGTTGTGGAGTCTCCCTCACTGGTGTGAACCTGTGGCTCATCCCACCACCCCTGATGTAGTACTATACCTCCATGTAAGGTCACACAGCAGCAGACACAACTGAAATGCTGCAGAACTCCCCCCATGCATCCCAAGCAGTTGCTGTAGGACCAGATTGTTGCTTTTCACACAGCTCTGAGTAAATAAAGTCATCCCTGCACCTTCCCCCACATTACATGCTAACAAACAGCTCTGTGAGAAGCTGCCCCTCTGAGCAGCACTGTTCGCACTCTTCTGAGCTACATCCATGACACCATGATCCACCATGACCCACCAACCTCAGGAGAGTGGGAAGTGATTCACCTCAGTTTTGCAGTACTGTAGAAAACTCTCCTCCGCTTTGCTGCTAGTGTTCTAAGGCCTTTGTAAGTCCAGAAAAGAAATGATGAGGAGGGATCAGTGTAACCAAGTTATAGGAAAGCCCTGCTTCTACCTGTTCATTCTTTCTCAAGGACAATTCCATGTCTGCCTTCAGAACTGTGATGTACTGCAGCTGATGTAACATTGTATATACCTGTATATACAAATGTATTCCCAGCTTTTTGTTTTAATTTAATTCATTGGCTGACTATACCTTCCTTACAGAACAAGAGAAAATAATCTGTGCCAATTCGTAAGTAACATTTACTGAAGAATCCATAATGGTAAATGCAACTCAAGCAGTGCAGACATGATCACAATCAATTATCACAATGAGTATGATAAATGTAACAGCACAAGATAACAACTGAGAAATAAACAGTAGCTTCTGCAAAATTTTAATAGAAAATAAAGGTTCCCCAATTGTTAATCAAATTTCCATTAGATATTTATGTTTTAGAATGGCATTTAAAAAGAATCTAAATACATATTTCACATTCCTAGCTTGCAATCACTTACTTAGCATAAAAGTAGACAAAATTACATTTTAAATTTGGTATACCAATGTGTTGTAAAATTATTTTCTGAATCCTTTATTAAAATATACGTTTAAATAAATAAAAATATATGTTTTGTATATATATTACACCTGCGTACATGCACATTTGCTGATTTATGTTGTCATAGATAAAACTTTAATCTAAAGAAGCAAATAGAAGAAAATTTCAAAAGTGTGGAAAAAACAAAATAACTTCTTTATCTGAAATTAGAAAGTGAGTTGATACTGGCAGCTATCTTTGAAACTATTACTCTTGGCAAGTTATTTTATCTACTTGTTTTCTTTGTGGCTGGAGATAAAAACACTAAATCATCATCCATAGTTTAGTTGCAATCTGCTACTGAAAAGTCTTTACACATGTCTTTATTTTTTGTATCTCATTCAGAGCTCTTTAAAACTTTTATCTTTCAAACAAATGATATTTATACTTGGGGCTTAGTGTATTTTTTTTTTTCCCAAGGTATTTCCACTATGTAATTCTGAACAGAAACACAGTATTAATGTTTAAGTGAAACCTTTCACCTCCCTTATCATTATTTTTGCCATTTTGAAAAAAAAATATGCAAACCAAAAACCCCCAACAGAATAACTCTACTTTTTGCAAAAAAAAAAAAAAAAAAAAAAAAAAAAAAAAAAAAAAAAAAAAAAAAAAAGAGTATGTTAAAATTCAAATTATTCACTGGAAATAAACTCAGTGAATAACAGTCTACCTTTCTTCCCTGAAGTAATTGGTTTTGACTGGGTAGGGTTATTTGTACTTGAAAATTTCATAGCTGTATACGAAAGGAAAATTTGCAGCAACAGAAATACATTCAAAGTGATTTTTCTTAGAGTCACTATTCTAAGGAACTAAAATCTGGGTCTAGTGTGAGTTATTTGTACATGAATTATTCTGTGACTCCTGCCATCCTTCCTTTCAGTATACATTCCCATGCCCTTTTTCATTATGAGCACTATATTTTCATGTACTAGTCAATATAACTTGGAAACCTTGAAATATAACCATACTTGTATGTCACACATGCACCTAACAACAAAACCTTTGATGACTAATGCCATGCATCTCCCTCATTAACTACTACCCTGGGATATCTGACAGAAAATTTGAATGGGAGAACAGAACCAATTACAAATTTCTCTTAATTATTCCTCAAAAATCCAGAAATCACCTTCTGGCTAATCACGTCATTTTGAAATAGAAATCTAAGGCTTTGTTACTGAAAGTATTTTAAAAGAAGCTGGCTTCAAAACAAGAGAAAGACTTAGCGCTCTCTCCTCCTCAGGGTGGAAAATGGAAGTAATGAACTTCAAACAGAATAATGGAAGGAAGCAACAGTTTCCCCTTATGCATTCTTTCCTTCTTCCATGCATCCTTCATAACCAGACCCAGCATTTCACCCAGCTACCATATCCATCATCTGACTCTATCACTCTAGAATTTCACCTTTCTTTTAACCCTTTTATCTCACATTTAATCTGTTTTCTCCATTAGAAATTTTACCATGATAGCAATCCTTTTTCAGAATGGAAAAAAACTCTTTATCTCATCAGAAATCACATTCAACCTACTAGAAATCTGAATTTCTTCTGGCTTAGAGACAGAAGAGAGAAATAGAACCACAGATCCTTCTTTTTATGGCTCTATTTTTCTCCACATCCTTAAAAAAATGCTTTTCTCCTACTCAACACTTTGAAACATCCCTCTACATAGGTTTGGGAGCATGGGCATGTGCAATTGTGCAAATTATGTTTTATTTAGGAAAAAATACCACTACCATGGTGTATTTTTTATTAACCATTCACCTTTGAAAAAAAATGGTCCTTTTTCCACCTCAAAAACAGTGTAAGAGATACAGATCATAGACTCATAGGTACAACAAAAGGAATGAAAAGTAGAATGGACTTAAAAGACTTCAGTGTCTTTGGAGAAGTTTCAGTGTTGTCATTAATCACCACCTGAAGGATTTGGTCAGCTGCTGGTGGGACAGGAATATTTCAGACTGAAAGTCTTGAACACTTCAGTCTGTACATTTAAATATCCAGTGGGAGAGGATCATCTTATCATAACCTGGAGTAAATTCAGCAGTGGAGTTCAGGAGCATGCTGACTGCCACCAGCAACTCCAACCGTATTACCCTTTACCCTATACTGATTTTAATTTTATTTTGAAAATTGTATATGGAGACAAATAAATTAAAATCCATGTGTGATACAGGCTCAAGTAGCTGATTTGTGGAACCAAAGTGAGTTGGCACATGTACATGTTTGTCATGCTATTTTAATTGGATAACCATGCTGTATAAATGCTGCCAAATCAGCAGCAAATTTCCCCACCTGACAAAACATGGAGGGAGGAAGCTTCTGCAAGTAGTGTGGTTCTAGTCAGTGGGAGACAGATATGTCCAGTGCTGTCAAAACTAAGGCAGATTTTATATCCATCCTCTACAGGCAGCCATTTTGGGGGTGTTTGAGGATTACAATATTCAGGTCTGGTATTCTGAATTATAATTTGCTTGAGTTTGAACATCTATCAATTCCATGTCTCTCCTTCATCTCAACCAAGCTATCAGGCTGTTCCAGCCTCCTCAGTGTGTTGATGTTGTCAACATTCTTTCTTACTTCTTCATAATTCTATTAACTGTCTGTAAAAATTTGAGGTTTGGAATATGAGTTTTATTTTAAACAATCATCTGTAGTTCTCTGAGAGTAGGAGTTACACCACAAACCAACACTGAAGATGAAAAAGGAAGCAGAGTGTCTGGTTAGAAACCAGTAGTTTGCAGAGTTGAAATACTGTGCCTTGCCAAACTTCATTCCTAACACCAGAGGGAGCTGAGCAAAGGTATCAATTCTGAAAACCCCCTCCTTGAGAAGCCCAGACTTTGCTGGCCCAAAAGTTTTCTTCCTTTCTGTCTTCTTACTGAGAACTTTATAAAACTCTTTATTTTTTTGACATAGCATCCATTTTTAAAAACTAAAGCTTTCATACAACTACTTCTTGGGTGATATTGGTAGTCTGTAATTTACATTTATTTAATACACTGTTATATTTTGCCCAGTCTTAATTACTGCTTTTATAATAAGCCATGAGTGTTTCCTTTTGCTTCTTCAACTTTTCACAGTTTTGCTATATGGATATCTTCATAGGTTTAATATCATAATCTTATTTATCAACAGAGATCTTACGTCTTCTGCAGTAAATGGTTTTGTTTGGTTGGTTTGGTTTGTCTTTAATTTTTTTGGTTTTCCCATAGTTTTAAACATATACTGTAATATGAAAAACTATATGATCAATATTCAGGTGTCTTGAACTAAAAATTTCTTAAAATATTTTAAAAAACCCTGAAACTACCATATTGTCTTCAGTCTTGCTTTAATTCTTAAAGAAAAACAAAGGATCTGCTGATCTATCAAGCTTGCATATACACAGTCTGTAATTATTCCAGCGCTTGTCATCAGCATAAATGATGACATAGGGTATCTCTACCAGCAGATGAAAAACATCAGCCCTTTCCAGGCACCTAACTGCAAAACATGTAGAGATTCCTGCTGTATTCAGAACAAGTTCAACACATGTAGTTTGAACCTGTAGTTGGGTACTAGCCTATAAATTGAACTTTAACATCCAACAGTTCTGTTTTGTGGGATTTGTTTGGTTGGTTGGTTTTTATTTTTGTTCAAAACTCTCTTTTTTGTTTTCAAAGTTTTCTACTGACCTGAGCACTCTGTCATTCCTCATTGTGGTAACCTGCTGGATAGAGGACTTCCTGTTTTTGGATTCACTTGTGATTGTTGTGCTGCAATAAGTTTCCTTAAATCTTTACCTTTTACTTTCTACTCTGACATTTATGTACATCACACCTCGTTTGCTGCCCAAGAGTCCAATTAATTTTAAAAATTACATTTTCATCTGCATTCATCTGTTGCTGATCATTTGTGTGCAATAAGTTCAGGTCTGTTTGAAACACGACCTACTTGATTTTAAGCAAGCTAAGCCTGCAGTTATAATTACTGATGTGTATGTTGTGTTTTTGAATGTGAAAATGGTCATCATCCATTTGCACGTGCAATTTTACGTTCTGCATAGGCCATCTGCACATGAGGCCACAGTGGTCATTTCACATGCAAATTAGATACTGACTACACTTGCATGTTTTACATGCAATTACTCACTTAAGACACCTAAAAATCAAGAGCTAAAATTGCTTTTTACAATAAAGGCAATGATCAAATTCATCAGCCTGACAAAGTTCAAATAAAGATGTAACAGTGTTAAATCTTGTGACATATTTTCATTGTGTTTAACAGCCAAAGCTGCTGCTGGACAAGTAAATCATGCAAAACTTTGAAGTAAATCTGTGGATAGATCAGGGCATTTGAAGAAATAGTAGCTGATAAATGGAAGGCTTTGATGCAAAGCTTGGCTTTGGGAAGAAACTGAGGTTCCATCATGAAAAATGCAAAACAAAAGCATAGGTTCAGTTTTAGGGGAGGGAGATGTAACCTCTTGCCAAGCTGTTGAAGAGCAAATCTTACAGTGTTAAATCCATTGCAGAAGATGTCAATGGACTAGTCTTGAACCTGTGGCTCTCAGGCCACTGACATTTCACTGTTCAAGCTGCCCATATGTAAATGAGAGTTTAAGTCTCACACATATATCAATGACATCCATCAGTGAGTGTGGTGAAATAAAGGTTTTTATCCTCTCTCAGAAGAATAACTTAAATTTCTATTCAGAAAATAATGTCTTCATCAGGACCTGCAAAAGCAGCAAGCATGAAAAGAAAGGATTAATGGAGATACCCTTGTGCTTTGCTGGAGGAATAGGAGTTCCTCCTAGATGAATACAGTGAAGAATTTAACTTCTTTCATTAAAATCCAAGGCTAATTTGGAATTTGGAGTTTGTTTGGTTCCTTGCATTTGAAACACCCTCATCAAACTGTTATCCCATTCGTGAGTGTCAGAATTCCTGTCTTACAGATAAGCCTCTTGTAAAACATTTCATATTGAGCATTTTTATTTCAGTCAAATTATAATGCACATTTTAACATCCTCTTTTCCACAATAATAGTCACTGACTTTCCAGAACTTTGTGACTCCTCTTTTGTTAAGGGACAATATGGTGCATGTTTTTGCTGACACCAAATTTATCCTTGTCAGAGTGCTTTAATTTTTTCTGTTTGAAAAGAAATTAATTTTTTTCTGTGGTCACAGATAGCCTCCTAGGTACCCAGCAAGCTTCACTTGCACAGACATAACCTAAGCAGATAGGTCTCTAGAAAATTGAATTATGTTTCTAAGTTATTAAGTAGTAGTGCTTTTGTAGCTTTAGTAGTCTAAGGTCATGAGAGAGACAAGGTTTATAAGGAGAAGCAGTACTTTCTATCAAAATAATTAATGCAATGTTGTAAAAAGTGATACATTTGGGGTTCAGAATGCCTTAAAATAAGCATCTTTAAAAAAAACTATAAAAATAATAACAAATATTAAGAAGAAATATTAAAAAAAATAAAACAAATACTTTCTCTAGTTAAAGTCTGTCCTTGAATATTCTCCTCCCTTACACAGTACTCATTTTTTGTGATATATTGGAACGAGTGTTTAGTTTTTCAAGAAATATGACTACAAAATAGAAACATGGAACTAGACCAGTCCAGGTCACTAGGTCCAATCATCATTTTGTCAGGTAAACCCTTTCTTAAATGTATTCTGCTTAAAACTATTATGCTCCTTTTTGTTTCCCCTTTTCCAATCACAAAAGTGTGGTTTAAAAACTACCCCAAGTCTTAGAAACTTGCTCCTAAATTCTATCTTAAACTGATTGATTGGTCATTTGTCTTGTGTTGGCACAGCTGAAAAAGCTTTTAGCTTTCCCAAGTTTATGGTTGACCTTCTTATGTACTTGTCCAGAGCAATCATATCTGTCAGGATTTTGCTCACCTAAATAATCCAAATTTTCATGGTTTATTTTTTGGAAAAAAATAAATTCATTTCCCTGATTGTCTCACAGCCTGTATTGGCTGTACTTTAACACAACCTTTTTTAAACATAAGGACCAGAACTGGGTATGCTACTGCTGCCTCTCTTGGCATATTACCTCTCTGCCCTGAATTGCTGCATCTTTCAACTTTGGTTGTCTTTTTTTTGCCTGACCACATCACAGGAATGACTCACAGTCATCTTGTGATTACTAATGCACTCAATATATTATACATTTGTCATGTGTTGTTTGTTCATTCTGTTCATTCTCTGAGTCTTCTCCCAGGAGGAGAAGCCATGTCCAGAGACGTGTCAGTCTTTAGTAGCACTTTTCTTTTTTTTTCACCCTTAGCTCTGTGGTATGTGTTGCTGCATATTTTTTGATTGCTATCTTAATTTTTCCATTTGAATGAAAAGGTGAGAATATTGGTGATGGTTGACAGTCCCTGAGCAGCTAAATCCAGCGTCTCAGATCAACCACACAGATTTTTGTCCTTCACATTGAAAAATGTTGTCCCTAGAGCAAAGTGTTGAGGAAGCATACTTATTGAACATGGTCTCATCCCAATATTCTGTGATGGCCATTTAGGTAATTTGGCAACAAAAGAACTTGTCACCAAAAATCTTGAAAATTAGACAGAGATACAGTGTAGGAGAATGGATTGTAAGAGAACGTGTATTGTAAGAGATGGTGCTGCAGGCAATCTTGCCCCATGAGTTGCAGCTGTACTAATTACCAAAGAATGGAAACAGCCTTGCCCTTAATAGGTCACAGCTATGTCCAATAAGAATTTGTGTGATATGAGTGGGTTGACTGGTCATGAAGAAAAAAAAGCAAAGGAGGCAATGAGAAGGAGTTGGTGTTCTGTAGAGCTGCTGTGGGAAGTTTACAGAGCAAAGTTATGAAAATTTTACTGTAGGATAATAAAGGGCTGACACTTGCCACCATCTTTGGCATCAGTCATATGAGCCCACTGTCAAACAGGGGAAGGTATGAGTTTTTAGGTAATAAGGAACTCATGCTTGCCTCAGTTGTCCATTGTTAACTGGTGCCCTGTGTGAGGAGAGAGCACAGACAATCTAGCGTGAAATAAATACTGTTACAACCCACATAACAACTATGAGCTGCTCACAGAAGCCTTTAATAGTACAGAAAATAATCTGCAGTATTTCATACCGCCATGAAAATGTCATACCTTGTACCCCAATACAGCTATACTGCTTTGATACTGTCGAGAGGAGTGCATAACAAACAAGTTAAATAATTCTAAAACATTCTGAGACTGTCTGCAGTCTCTTCAGTGAGAACTGATATAGCTGGTCATACTTAAAGGAGTAAATTAATGATTTTAGCATGAGTAAGCAATACAGAAAGAGGACCCTGTTATCCACAGAGAAGAATAGCAGACAGAAGAGCCAAATTCTCTGAGCTCCTGGAAATTTAACTGAGAAGAAAAAAAAAGATAAATTTCACATTTTTAAAATCTGAAACTCTCTTTTCAAAGAATATAAAAGCAGGTAAGATTTTCAGATTATTTTCAATTCTGGGAACTTGAACTTTGATATTGGTGGTGAGAATATCTATGCATAGAATTCTTAATATATTTTTATCCAAAGATTTTTAATTCGTTTCTTGGAAGAAAGAACGGATTCACTCAGAACCTCAAAACAAGTTGAAATATGCAAAAGAGGAAAAAAAATTACAGTGATATGCAAATCTGAGATGAGATTATTTTAAAAATAATGAGTGGGGGGGGGTGGGGAAAGAGCACTTTAAAATGCCTTGATGGGTTTACTTTAAATATTGGGTGAATTATGCAGCCTGTTTTCTTGTTTTGTTAATGAAGCATCGGGACCTAAACTATATTTAGTGTTTCATGAATATGCAACAAATTGCTAAATATTTGCAAAGAGGTTTGGCAGTGTGAACTTTCCTGAAAACTTACCAACCTGAACACTTAAAATACTTCGAATCAGCAAGAAGTCAAACACAGGAGCAGATCAGCTGCTCTCTTTCCTCAAAAAAATTTCTAGTGGCTTTTGGGTTTTGGTCAGGGAATGCAGAAGAGCAGCCACTATGGATGAAATCTTGACCTCATTCAAATAATGTCTTGTTAAAATAGTAGATGGAACTTTTCAAAGGTTCCCCACTTAGGCTGATAGAACTGAATTAGAGTAATTCTTGTTATAAGACAGAGTTGCTTGTTTTGCAGCTGTCATGCAAATAATGGCCTTTAGTGCACTTGGAGAGTTTGAAAACATTTTTCAGCTCTGTTAAACACCAATTTATTAATAAAAGACCAGTCATAAGTAGAACAAGACTAACAGCAAAACACTAAAATGGAAGCAGTTTTGCCAGACTGAAAATAGAAAGAAAAATAAATCAGCTTGGAGCTCTCCCTTTAATTAGAATTATGATTGTTGAATCAAAGAATGACTTGAGTTGGATGGAACCTTAAAGATCACCTAGTTCCAACTCCACTACTATGGGCAGGAAACCGTCTACAAGAGCAGATGGTTCAGAGCCCCATCCAGCCTGGTCCTGAACATTTCCAAGGATGGAGCATCCACAGCTTTGCTGGGCAAACAGTTCCCATGCCTCACCACAGTAAAAGTAAAGAAATTGTTCTTACTATCTAATCTAATCTAAATCTACCCTCTTTCTGTTTGATGTAATTACAACCTTGACCTGTCACTAATTTCACTTGCAAAATGTCCTTCCACAGTTTCTCTGTAGAACCAAGCTGTAAAACTCCTCTTCCATCAGTCTGTCTTCACAGGATAGGTGCTCCAGCCCTTGAATATTCAGGTTCTCTTTAAAAAGATCAACCTGAGAAGATGCTTTTTGTCCCATCACTGGTGCAGCTCAATGCAACACTGACTCCTGTTTTCCCCTTGGCATGCCACTTATACCTGCAGTGTGCTTGGAGCTCTGGGGTTTGTAGTTTCTTGAACTGTAACCCTACACATAACACTAATGGTAGGCAGAGCAAGAAACCATCCTAGGGCTGATGTTAGTGCCAAGCAGAAATGTGTAGAGGGAGCCGTGCTGTGGCAGTCCTGTGGCATTCCTGTAGTAGCTCCATTGTGTTTGGAGCTCTGGTCTTCAGGGTTTTCAGAACTCTAACAGTAGGCATAACCCTAACCCTAGGGAGAGCAGGAAAAATGGCCTTGGGCTGAAGCCGATACCAAGCAGAAAGTTGTGGAGGGAGCCATGTTGTGGCAGTCCTGTGTTCCCCTTGGCATGCCTTTCATAGCTGCTGAGTCCCTGGAGCTCTGGACTTTGTAGTTTTCTGAACCCTAATCCTAGTTGTAACCCTAACTTTAGGTAAAGCAGGAAAAATAGCCTTGGGCTGATGTTGGTGCCAAATAGAAATGTGTTTTCTCACTTGTTTTCAAAAATGGTCAGAAAATTATCTGGGCTCAACATCTCTCCTTAGTAAAACTGTAATCAATTACTTTCAATAGTATGTATTTTTAAATCATTGGAACTATATTTCAATTGTGCTGCTGGTAGCAGATTTTTAAATAGGGCTGTGAGTCATATCAGGGCTCTGTGTGGTTTCTCTCCTGGAAAGAAGCAGGCATAGCTGCATTGGGTACACTTCTGCTGCTGAAGTGTGCTGAAGGCTGCCTTTTTATTCCACGCTCTTGACAGTAACTGTTCATGCTGAAATCATAGGCTGCAAAGAGCTAGCAAAGAGCTAAAAGGCAGATATTCCTCCTATTTTGTTATGTTGTTGGAAGGGTGGCACCACTGTTTAAGGAGAGCTGGAGCAGGCAACAGTAATCCTGGCATCACTCCCAACCAATTTCCTCTGGGCAGTGCAGGAGGGCTGGATATGTGATGACACATAGGACAGTGGGATTGCTTAAATGACTTGGTTACAGTCAGAAAGCCACCAAAACAAGCTGTTCAAATGGCTTCAGACTGTGCACTACAGATCCAAGTCCAGCGTCCACCATTAAAGAAGAGGTAGCTTTATATGCCCTCTTTTTCTTGTGATGTCAAGTGCTCCATCTTACTTGGGAGATCTCAGAGGAAAAAGAAAAAAGGCCAAGAGGAAAAGAAAAAATTGCATGGCTTGCTTCATGCTTTTTATTTAGTTTTTCTTTTCAGATTTAAAAATTCTTTGGGTTAGCAAGTGTGAAGATATTAGGAGTAAACAAAAAAGTTGGCGGCAGCATGTCTGGTCCCAAATCTGTTAAAACATACTCTTGTCATTTCCATAATTCAAAATTAAAAAGGACATACAACTTAAGAGATCAGGCTGAAGTCAGAGGTACCCACTCTTTCACAAACCTAACTTATGTTTTCAAGCACATATTAAAAGTACAGAGATGAATCCCTAGCAAGTTTAAGGGATTAATGCAAAACTTGCTGAGTGTCACTGTTCACACTTGAACTTGCTCTTTGGTTAACCACTGAGGTTTGTACTGCTAAATCAGAGCAGGTTTTATAGAAAATAGCAAGCATATGGTGAAAAATTCAGCATACAGTGACTGTAATTAATTAAAACTTTATTTATTCTCAAGTGTGCTGCGCTGACTCTAGAGCTGTCAGTCAGGCTTTTAGGGTACCTACTAAGCAGCTGCACAATCTATAATCGAAGGTTATTCTTTTATATAGAGAGAAAATACACAGAGCAAGATGACTGGGAAAGTTAGAAAATTATGCAAATAGTATTGTAAGCTATGGTTCCAGCCTTTTGCAGGTTGTATTACATCTTATCAGACAAGCCTAATTTCTAATAGCAAAAAATGTATTGCATGCAAATCCCTTTAGAAGAGGGTAGATGAAAGATAGCCGGTTTCTCTTGCATTCAAAGAGGATCTCAGGTTGTTCCTGTTTGAGTTACTAAAAGTTAGGTTTCTTGACACACAGGAAATCCTGACAAAAGCCAATACTAGAGGCATTCAAGTGAAACTTTTAGTGCTTTCTTCTTTTGAACAGCCAGGGCAAATGTGTTTTTTGCATTTTCTGAGACCATTTTAATTGTATTTAGAGCCAGCTCAGGTCTGAATTCAGAAGATCCAGTGGAGGAGAAAATACCAAATGCTTTTAGACTGAATGAATTATCAGACTGATCCCTTAAATGTTCAGTGACATTGATTCCTGCTTTAAATCACAGTAAGTTCTGACTGTTCAGTGTAATTAGCCCCAGGTGTCTGAGGCACAAGACTGCCCTTTAGTATGAAGTATTTCCATCTTGTTAGCACTAGAGCAATGCTAGAAAGCTGTGTGATTCTGTAACTTGATTCTATGTACCATGGGACAAAAAGAATGCAGAATCTTAGAAACTTATACACATTTAGGAATTGTGGTAATGGCTTTGGAAAGGAGTACATTTCGGATTGATAATATTTGCAGGAAGTATCTATTTTCAATCTTCCTTTCCTTAGGACAGTCTATCAGCATAAATTGCTGTGTCACAAGATTCATTCAGTTTATGTGCTCATATTCTAGAGGAACCCAGGAAAGATTGTGCCTGCTGTCCCCAGAACTGTGAATGACAAGGACATATTAGACCTCTTCTTTCAATAGCATGGTGCAAAAAGTTTTTCAAATTCTGAAATGCCTAATGTAACTTTAAGATGTTTTCATGTATGAATCCATAAGCACTGTGAATATTTCAACTAGTATTCCAAGTACAACAAACCACCATCATTTCCTCATGGTGTTAAGTAAGGTTTATTTGCAGCTCTGAGGGCCAGTGGTTGACAGAGCATCAAAGGATTTACTTGAAAAATAACATTTGATTATATGCAGATTTCCCAGAATAATAGGAATAAATACAGTCACGTTACCACAGGAGCACTCCCTTCTTGTTTTCAGCTATGTCATAAATCTTTCTATGGTACAGAAGCTCAATAATCAGAAAAAGAACCCATAATCTCTATGAGTATAGCCACTCACCCTTGAATAGCTAAGTTCATATACGATCATCAGTAAAACAAATAGTCTGCCCCTAGAAATGGTGGTGCATTAAAATGATCAGGACACCATGGTGGTATGATGATAGCATGCTTGTAAGATGCTGTTTGTACCAATCACACCTGAGATTTAATTGCATCAGTTTAAAGATATGAAGAATCTCACTGTCACTGAAGATGAAAAATGTGGTCATCACCAGCTGACAGCAGATCCACACCAGATGTCTGCTGTCATAGCGCTGCAGCACTCACTGAGGCATGTATTCAGTTGGAAAATTTTCCATTTGTTGTTCTAGTTCACTGTTTCTGATTATGCTGTCCCTTAAAACATGCTTTGGGGTAAAGCAGGTCTTACAAGCAGTACAGCTAGGCTGTGCTCTCCTTGGGCCAATCTGACCTGTGTCTTCAGGACGGCCGCCAGGCCACGTGCTCCAGTCTCTGAGGCAGCTTGGTTTGTGATCAACTGCCCAATGCACTGCGCTCTGCCGTGCCAGACTGGCAGAGCTCCCACCTGGGATAAGATCAACACGTAGGAAGAGTAATTTTGGAAACTCCTTCTACACTTAAGTCAGATGTGGCTTCAGACTCTGAGCAGTACGATGAATTGCTGCAGGTTTTTTTCCAGGTTCTTGGTGTCTCCTGGTGCCTTTCATCAACTTTCCCCTTGTCCTTTGACAGCAGAGTCTGTATGTTTCACTGTAAGGTAAAGCAGCACTTCCACTGGGCACCAACTACACAAAAAATTATTCCTCCTTGTGGTGTGGTACATTATAGTAGTCAATTACGTTGTAGCATTCAGGGACCATTAGGGAAGACGTATGTCCCTCTTACACCTAATTCAATGCTTTGATTTGCAAAAGGTGCCAAAATCCTGCTTCACACAGGGAAATTAAAAGAACTATGACCTGCAGGGAAAAAAAAAACAAAAAGGAGTAGATGAAAGAAATTTATGGGAAACAGAAAACCAAAATCCAAGCTAAACATGAAAAGGAAATTGTACATTAGGTTTTACACACAGTTTAAACAGGGGAAATATACATAATAGATTACTTTTTTTCATTAGAAGCATCTTGTAAGAATGGCATGTATCAAACGAAATAAAATACATACAAACATGGCTAAAAATTAAAGTGCTACACTGAATGAATCGGTGAGGATTCATTGGGCAAATATTCCACTTGGGTCTGAAGATGATATAGAGGATTTTGCCAAGCACAAAGAATGCATCTTACAAATGTGCAGATTAGCAAGATTTCTGTCCAAGCAGGAATAATTATCTGACAAGAGTAGGACAGGCCTGAGTGAAATACTTATAATTATTTAATACTATCAATCAACAAAACCAATAAAAATGACTGCTTCCCAGCAGGTGGCACTGAAGCTAATGAGTTCTAATTCACCTCAGCATCTTTCTCCAATCTTCATAAAAATGGGTAGATTTTCATACTGGAAGTTTTCCTCGTTCTCTTTTTAGAAGTTTGTTATCAGAGATCTTAAGGAGTCAGAGAACAAAATAAGGGCCAACACAAAAATTTCAAGCATCACAAAATGCCGCCACTGAAAACTGTCTGACTAAAAAGAAGGAGCCTTTTTCTCTCATAAATACTGGGGAAGAAAATTGTACACTACAGAAACTTGGCTGTATCATCTTTGCTTCAGAAGCCATAGATCATGTTTTGGTGCCTAAACCTCTAGTTAGTCCAGTCAATCTACTTTGCTTAAAAAGCTTTGCAATTCAGACTAATATTCACCCTTTATATTTTAAAAAATATAGGCAAAATACTAACATGACAGCTGACAAAGCCCCCTGAATGTGGTTAGTGTGAGATATATGGTGCAGCCCCGTGGAAGCACAGTGTGATAGATGGATGCTGTGCAGGCTTACCAGCCATCCTGATTTGTATGCAGTGATTCTGTCCTCATTCTGAGACTCCCACATTATGCCAGGGATTATGATTGTTCTGAGACTCCTGATCCCTGGGAGAGACATGCAGAAAAATATCTAAAAGTGCCACAGTGAGGCAAAGTTGTAAAGGAACAACTGGAGGGACCAGACATTGACAACAAAACAGGGAAAAGACAATCCCATAGGCCTTAGAGAGATAATTGAATGACATCATCTGTCCCTAGCATTCCTGATATTCTATCATCCTTGTTTCCTTGTCTATTATTATGTCACTGCAAATAATAATCCTGTCCTTAATAATATAAAAAAGATATATATACTATGACTATTTAAAAGTTTTATAAATCATTCTACTTTCATCATTTGTCTACTGCATCCTTGAAAGTCTACTAAAGAGCGAAAAATCCTGTTAGCTGACATTTATTTTGTAAGGAAATGATTTTCTTTTTTGGTTATTTAAATTTTAAAATATTTGTTTTAAAAAGCTATCTGTATGGCTGTCCCATTATATGAAAATATTTACATTTTAAAATCAATTTACAAATAACTTTTCTGTACTCCATGCATTAATTCATTAATAATGGATTTCCATGTGATGCTTCCTTATTGCTTTTTTAATGGAAGAAATTTAGCAAGTTGTTCTCCTAATTGTGGCTTGATTATGTTCCTGGTTTTACAATAGACTTTCCGAAGATGAATTTAAACACAATTAGCTGCCTTCAGTGTCAGTTCCCCTGAAAATATATATCTAACTAGTACAGCAGAATTGCTGCTTGTGTATTCACCCAAGAAGCTGAAAGCAGTCCAGCAGAGAAATTGTGAATTTGGAAGGAATGTTTATTAGAAGTGAATGCAGTAGTGTAGCCAAGCATACCTGCAAAGAATAGTATTTCAATCACAAAATAGGTCAGTGAAAAACATATTTTTCATGTTAGTTTGAGAGAGAAGCAACAATCTCCTAAGTGTACAGAATTAGTTTAATTAACAGAAGAGCTTAAAATTCGTATCTTTGCAAAAATTATCTGAGGCTAACTTCAAGGAGAATACAGGTGCACAGATATACATATATTCTGACCAAAATTGTTGCTAAAAATATTAAAATTGTAAATCAGAGTTTCTTGAAAGCCAGGAAGTGATGGAAATAAGATTTTCTGTGGAAACTTGTGTATATATTACTCAAAATGTTTTCCTGAAGGAGCCTGATTCACGAGCCTCCTCTCCTCTTCCCAGGATCAAGGAGGGATTCAGATATACAGCACAGTGCAATCTAATGCTTAAAAGGAAAGATTAGGCCATCCCTGAAGAAAGTTTTTCTCTTCTGTATGGGCCAACATGCAGAGAGGGACAGAACCATGTAGCTGGCAGCTTGTTATGTGGCAAGGGAATGTCTAGCAGTGTGATCAAAGAATTGCTCAGCTTCTGAAGGAGAGTGGTTTTGAACTATTTTCAACTCATCTTCTCTTTAGCTTATCTTTATTCCCCTCTCGTGTTTCTTCTGTCTCTCCCTTTCCTCCTCCTTTTCTAATCTCCTCCTTTTTATTAATCTATCCTATCCCTTCCTACCTTCCCTGTGTCCAGTTAGTTAAACCTCTTTTCTAGAATTTTTCCTCATTAGTAAGAGCTGATTGTAAACATGGGAACTCAGTTGCAGAGTCTGGAGCCACAACACCCCTGAAAACGAAGGAGCTACAACAGGGGTGAGAATATTCTTGTCGTCAGGAATATCCTCCTAAACATCTGAATCCCCAGGATGGAGCATGCCTGGACACTTGAGGAGGCAGGGACAGGGCTATAGCTCAGGAGACAACTAAGCAGAAACAATAGCATCTTCAGAGGACAGAAAAAAAAATTTTTATCATGTCATACATAATCAAGTTAATAGTACTGCAAAAGCTTTATAGTTCGTTCAGATTTGGAGAGGTTTTTCATAAAATCAGCAGAAAAGAAAAAAATCTCATACTCTTTTTACCTCAGAAATTAGCCTGACAAATGTCAAGTTCTTGTTCCATAGAACAGAGACCTAAGGAGATATCTTCAAGAAGACTTTCAAAATATGTAAAGTAATATTAGTCCTGTCCTCTGAAAATTTCTGGATTATTTCAGCTAAAACTCTCCAAATAAAGAAACATACAAACCAGCCCACATATAACATGAACACAAATATTTAAAATGTTTGAAGATATTTTCAGCAACTAGAAGGAATCATAGGCTAGAAATTACTGGGAAACTTTTATCATTAGCAGATGTATTACCTTGTCAACAGTATTGAAGAGGGAAATGACCCATTACTTAAAAATGCAAAAGTTACAAAAATTCTGTCTGTAATATCTGCCTGTCCTGCAGGAAATCACCTAACAAACACCTGTACAAGTAGCAAATAACATTTTTGTTAGTTAAGCTGTTTTTAAACACTGATCAATGAAGACCTTTCTGTTGACGGTAAATTGTTTATTACTCTGATGATTGTCAAGCTCTAGCACAAAAAAAAGGTTACAACAGGGCTATGTATGGTCCAAATTACAAAAAATTACAATTAATAAAATATCAGTGTATCTTTAAATTGTGTACAACATTTGCCAACAATACTTCATTCTTTAATAAGTGTCAGAAGGATGAAAATTTGTTTTTCTGCAGATTTTTTCATAACAACAAAACTATTAATGTAGCTCACCACAAGAAAAAATAGACTTTGCTTCAACCAAACCACTGGAAGAACCCAGCAGAGGTTGGTAACACATACTGTATGGGTTTGATTTGCTGTGGTTTCATAGCTCTGATCAATAAACTAATTGAGCTGTGTCAAATTGGTCTTCTGGGCTTTTACTCCTATTAGAAGTAATTCATACTCAGTTCTGGAATAAACACACAGAGGAGACAGGCACAGGGATGACTCCTCTGTGAACAGTCTAGATGTACTGCACATCTTCTCTCTGTTTTCCCCTCATAGCTCATTCTGTTAGGATAAATGCAGTTTCCATGAACCTGAGGTTTCTCAAACTTTTACTTGATTGTAGTGAAGCTCTCTTTTTAACCCCACAAAGGCTTTAAACATGCTGTCCTGCTCTACCAGTGTTCATCACCTACTTTTCTGATCTGAGCCCTTCACTGCATTGCTGTGGCAGTGCCATAGTTTTAACTTTCATTTATCAGGCCTTGCAATATCTTAGTCCTGTGTTGTTTTCACTGCATGTTATTTTTTCTGTACTATGCATGAGAAATCCAAATGTGAGGATCAATAATCTTTGAATTTTGATTAAAAGCTCAAGGGGAGATAATCAGGTACATGACTTTTATTTATTTGCTTATTTTTGTATTTTCCTGGTGACTTTCAGTTGCATTGAGATGTCTCTGAACTGCATTTTGATGATTTTACAGGAGTCTCTGCTCTAGGACTAATGGGACCTTTCAGCTTCACTACTGACTTAATAATGTCTCCAGAGCTTTATTTCAAAACAAATTCCAGCAGGCATACACAGACTGTCAACTTCCAGAAGCATTAAAAGTAAATGCAACAGTGTCAGGGAAGGAATTCCTCTGTGCAGTACTGTACCTACAGTTAGTCCAGTATCTATCTGGTCTAATAGGTTCTTTTTTATCCCACCTACAGATATTTCTCATATTGCCACTCATAAATGCACAGGTAAGTTTCTCTGGAGATTTGCAGTCCTGAGTGTAGTAGCTAGGAGTTTCCTTGAGAACCATATTTGCCAGAGGGGTCAGGATCTGGGTTTGTGCTTCCTTTTCCTCTGGTCTTCTGCTGCTCTGCATTAGATGTATACAGAGATATTTTCATGCCAAAGAACCCTGTGCAGTAGTGCAACAAAGAGGTATGGGCGGATCGTCCTTAAGTAATCAAAATAACATCAAGATGAAACCAAATTTTAGGTAGTGTTCCACTAGCATTTATTCTATTAACAGGAAAAGGTTTTGTCCTTCTGATCAGCTAAGGCTTTAAAATATGTTAATTTTAATACCAATCCTAAACTTTTTATGCTGTCATAATTAAATCATCTGTATGTTCTACTGTTGCAAATTGTGCAAACCTTGGAGTATAATATGACTTTCTCATAGATACAGGTATTATGGAAAGAAATTTTGTGTTTACAAAGTTGCCTAGGATTTGGTGGTTGAAAAAAGTAGGAAATGTTGTGACTTTCCTGGATGCAAGAACAGTTCTTCAAATTGTTTTCTTTGGGTGTTGTGAGTTTTTTGAGAAGGGAGACCATCTTTTGCACTTTGTACACTTAAGATATGAACTTTCTAGAAGTTCCTTTTAAGGTCAGAGGTAGGTAAAACTACATTGGTGACTACTTTTTTTTATTTCTCAGCTGCACTGTTTTTGGAGAGATAAATATAACATTTAGCAAATTCACTCTGACAGTTTACTGTTCTGTCTACACTTAGTGAATC
The DNA here is from genome assembly GCA_013400215.1 of Cisticola juncidis. Classification (NCBI taxonomy): domain Eukaryota; kingdom Metazoa; phylum Chordata; class Aves; order Passeriformes; family Cisticolidae; genus Cisticola; species Cisticola juncidis. The sequence continues at coordinate 1,702,559 of VXBR01005529.1, forward strand.
CTCCACTAAAAAGTTAACTGGACTTTTTACCTGTCAGTACTACTACCTTTCCTATCAACAAATAATTATCTTTAATACGCTTTTAGAAGTGATTTAAACCTGCACTAGCTGAAACACTGACTATCTGGGAAGGTTGTGATGGGAAGACTCTTGAGTTATGCTCTGGTAGATGCATATTTACCATGAACAGAGGACATATAGAAAATCAGCTGTTATTACTTGTCTACAAACATCCCATAATTCTTGCAAAGAACAGATATGTTGTCCTGCAACTGACCCAATTGATGGGAAAGAGTTCATAGGACATTTAACACACAAAAAAACCCCTTACACTTGACCATCAAGGCATGTAAGCACAAGCAAAGAGAATGTGGAAACAATTTTTTGAGGAAAAGTTTAAATTTAGAATATACTAAACCCTGTGGGTGCCACTCACCCAGATTACTCTGCGTAGAAGACAGTCTTGTGGACTGCTGGCCGTGCTACACTCATTGCTGTGTCAGCATCTTAGTAAGTGTTTGCCAACACTTACCAGACTTTTCTCTTTGAGAATCTGCAGCAGCAGCAGCTGATTAAAATGATGGATCTTAAACAGCATCTTAAAGTCAAAGTAGCACGAAATTGCCAAAGAGGGCATAAGTTTTAGGAGTATATTAACACAACCGAGACCCAATGCATCTTTTCTGTATGAGCTCAGAGGGCCTATCTATTGCTCTAGTATGGTCCAGCCTGTTTTTTCCCTGGACTGGGAGAGCTAGGATGCTTGATGAGGATAGCTGAGATTTAGTTGTGAATGTTTTGTTATCTATTAAAGACTCAAGTCAACTGATAAGTAATGCTAATAACTAACAAAGAATTTTAAAGTAGTAAAATGTATATTGAAAAATTCTTGGAAGATTAAAATAAAATTATGAGGCAAAAAATAAATGGTTGCATATTTTGTATCTAAAATATCATGTTTTGTTTTCCTGAAGAATATGGTATTGCAACATTAATTTATGTGGCAGTGTTTCCCATAAGTTTAAGATTAAGACCAGTCCCCACTCTCCAGCTCAATAAATCTGTAAAGAAAGCTGGTGTAATGCCCAAAGTATTAGTAAAGCCATAATTCTATCCCTTCTACATGCTTTCATTCCTTATTAAAGCACAAAAACTTTTCCCCTAAAATTGGTAGAAGACCAATTATGAATAAATCATTCAAATAAGCCTTTTAGCAGAGTTGTATGTTAATGATAATCATCAATATCTGATATTCCCTCAGGAAGAAAGTCAGTATTTAAAGTTATTTGCTTTGGGAAATGTCTGGGCAACAGGCATTCTTGTTTTTTCAAAACGACAGCAGGGAGTCTGAAGCATACTGTTAACACCCTCTTGAGTAGATGTGACTACATTTTCAACCTATTGAAATTCCTGCTGCTTTGCTTTGTGTTTAATCACAGTATTTATTGGCATTTATTCATTGTAACTGTATTTTATTCATTTATTCACTTAAATGTTTGTACAAAATTGAATATCTAAAACTGTGGCAACATCTTTTATGAGCAACAAATAAAAATTAATCCTGCTTTCATTGCATGTGTACGTCTATTCAACAGATGTCCTGTTATTGTTTGATAGATGCCTGTGCCAGAAAAAGAGCTAGAAGCATGTTCTGTGTAGTTTAGAAATAATTAGTTCTTAAAAGACTTTCAGTTTTCTGTTTATCAGATACATGAACGTATGTTTATACATACACTCATTTCATAGTAAGACTGTCATTTGTACTTTCTATAGTAAGAATTCTAATTATTTGCCACAGTCAGAATTCTGATTAGAAGGAAGCATTACAGATCAGTCTTCACTCTAAAAGCCACTCTATTTTCATTTTTCATAGATAAAGACTGGGGCCAGTACGGGCTGACTGAGAGTACTGCCAGTGTTTCTCATAATTACATTTAAAGAAGAGTAAGTCCTTAATGTTAAGTTACTTTTATTTTCCTTGTAATATTTTTTTCCATTTTTTGCCAGGAAATAAAACCAGAAAGGTTTCCAGCCTTTGACTATCACCATGCAACTAAACCATAGCACTAAGTGCCATGTCCAGTTGTTTCTTGAACAACTCAACTGCAAAGATAATAACTCTGTGCTGCTCATTCCAATGTTTAATCACCCTTTTAGGGAAAAAATTCTCACTGGTGTCCACCCTGAATCTCCCTGGTACAGCCTGAGGCCATTTCCTCTTGTCCTGTAGCTTGTTGCCTTTGAGAAGAGGTCGACCCCATAAACAGTCAGAATTATATTTGCTCTCAGATGACAGAGATTTGGCCCACTACTAGCAGGACTAAATATTCCCAAAAGGCATGTCTCACAGCAAAAAGCCTTTTGTTCTGCAAGCCAATGTCTCAAACTGGCATTGTAAAGAGAGAACTTGTTACATCTTCAATAACGAGACCCATGAATAATTTCTTTACATGCAACTCCAGAGCTTTTTCTCTAACTTCTTTCATCTGGAAAGATGTGTCTGGGAATTGTTTCTAGCACAATTATTTCCTCTTTGTACCTGCAGCCCTCTGGGTCTCATCAGAACTGAGCTGCTACAGGTACAGTGTTTATCTCACATTTTAAATGCTGATCCTAAAAGAGAATTCCTGGGGTAAGAAAAATATTCAAGAATCAAGAACAGGGGTTTTGGTTAAACAACCGCTTCTTCAGGCACTCTATTTTGAAATTGCCTCATGATAATCACATAAAGGCCCTCCGTTTTGTCAACAAAATCCCTATGGCACTTGATTCTTGGCCACAAGGAACAGTTCTGTGTCCCTTTTGTGCCTAAAACACAGTGTGACTCTCAAGTATCTTTACTGTTCCTTGGCTATGGCACTCTACTCTAGAGTGCGCGCTCTAGCCACACGACATAAACCCACAGGAGACACTCCTGACCACTCGGAAATAAATATTCACTTTGCCCTGACCTTGACCCAGAAAGGCTACACCTAAATTTGTAGACTATAAATCTGAGCATTGGCTTGGAGTAAATATTTAAAGTACTTACAGAATCACAGAATCTTTAGGTTGGAAGACACCTCCAGGATCATCAAGTCCAACCCTAACCTCAACTAAACCATGGCACAGAGTGCCACATCCAGTCTTTCCTTAAACACATCCAGAAGTGGCGAATCCACCACCTCCCCAGATAGACTATTCCAATACTTTATTATCCTTTCTGTAAATAGGCTAATATCCAGCCTATATTTCCCTTGGCACAGTTTAAGACTGTGTCCTCTCATTCTGTCAATTGCTGCCTGGAAATAGAGATCAAGCCCCACCCGATTGCAGCCACCTCTCAGGGAGTTACAGAGAGTGATAAGGTCACAGGTTACAGAAATAACAACACAATCACTAGAGATTAATATTTCACATCATATTCTGCAGCTTGATAGCAAAGGTGGGATGGCAACTGGGGGCTGAAACTTCTGCCTTCTCTTTGGGTGGTTTAGCCCTTTACACAAGCTTCGGTAGGTAAACCTGGGAAAGAACTAATGAGTGCACAAAGGTGTGTTTATCCAGATTGGATTTAGGCATCTTTGTATCACAAACGGGGCTTGAAGCCAAGTTCTTCACTTCAGCAACTCCTCCTAATCACCTTAGAAGTTTTGTACACTGAGTTTTGTGAATCCTGTTTTGAACTACCTTTCTGGTCATTGAAGTATCTCTCTAATCATTGTGTGGAAATTGTATTTACCTAACTTGTGGCTAGGGATGCTGATAAGTAGAACTAAAGAGGTAGTTTGCCTCACTGCTGCATTGAACCACAATTTCCCTTTGTGAGTCTAGGACCAAGAGATTATCATTAAGCAGGAAAAAAAATCCTCTTAAAAACAGTATTTCATGCAATAATTTCAGACTAATGGAACTATTTTTGAGAATTATAAACTACTCAAAGTAGTGGTGATAAAAAAATTAAATGGCAACTAGAAGCAAGATGTGGACTAACATTTTAGGGCCACTAGGAATCACTAAGGTCACTTGGTCAGACCTGCTACCTAGTGCAGGCCAAATTTATCCAATAGCTCCTGCAATGAGCAAAAGTATTCTTTCTTATGGTGCAAGTTATTGTTCCTATGGTTAGCAAGTTAGCTGAGCAAGAATGCTGCCATTAAGAAAACATCCAACACATAAACACTTCCAGCTTGAATAAGTCCTTTTCCAATAAAAATATATAGCTACTAAAAAAAGTGCTCACATTACTGCTAATTGGAAAGTAAAGAAACAAGAAGAACAGTAGTTTTCTGAATTAATAAAAATCGTGATTTGCACAAGAGGTTGTATGAGTCCTGTATCAGCCAAAGATGTATTCCTTTGGGTTTTTCCCTTTATTCTTCTATACAACACTGAGATTTTAATGTAGGTTAATTCTGGAGGTTGAAAGGGTTTTCCCATGATTCACAACATAACTTTGGACATATCCCAAATATGTCCAAATATGTGCCTTCTGGCAGCTAATAGATATCTTTCACTATTTTAGTCATGCTTTGAGCTAACCCAATGTCTAAAACATGCTCTAAAATACTGACTCAAACAATGCACTATAAGGTGAACCTTTTATGACTAATATCTTACTTGCCAATAACTAAGTAGTAAAGGTAAGTGACATCTTGAAATTCAATTTATATCCTATAAAAAAAGAAGGAAAAACCTTCACCTTAGTGCATGGTACATAACTTTGCCAAATGAAGTTTTATTCTGCTGACACACTAAATAAGTAAAGAAAATGGTAAAATAATCAAAGAGTGATCATAAAATGGATCAAAATCATATTTCAAATATATGCACACAATACATACATTAGCTGAATATGTAATAATAATGGAGTGAATTTCAGCTTAGCACTTCAGTGTCTCTCAGAAGACTCAGCACATAGGTCTTTGTCACCAAGAGACAGTCCAGAGACTGTTTCAGATGAGAATTTGGTCTATCATACTAATATGATGTGAGGTTACATGTCCAAAGGAACAAAAATAACTGTCACAGAAAATTGCCAAGGTCATTTGACTCCCTCCTGGAATTTGTTTCAAAAAGTTGAGAATGAATGAAGTATCAAAAACTTGGAAATGACTTAAGAAAATCTAATTACATTTAAGAAACTTTTGACCCCTCTGGTACCAAAGCTTAAGGATAAATTCCCAACTACCCTGTGCAACCTCTCTCATCAGTATTCTGAGGTAGGATAGAAAGAAGCTTCTATTGAATGACTCCTCTGTCACTCTTGCTTCAGTCCAGCACAAATAATTTAATGCAGAAGAAAAAATAACTGATGCTAGCAACAGAGCCACTTATCTTTGATTATCCTATCTATCCTATCTTCTCTATCCTATAGAGAAGTTTATGGTTTGAACTACAAATGCTTTAGTCTCAAACTGATCTCTGGTCTCCCTGATCAGCAAAACTGTCACCCTCCTCCATCACCATCCTTGGCTTTTGACATGTCATTATTGACAATGGTAGCTCAAAAGCTGTCATGGAGTATATTTCTGGTAATTTCAATATAAGCAAGAAGTCCTTTGAATGGCTCTATCCTGAGCAGAGGGATATCCAATCGGCTTGTAGAAAATTCAAAGCAAGTAGTGTCAAACTTTAGACAAACTTGAAAATATTTAAGCGTGATGATATTTTTGTATAAAAATGCCTCCTGATTTGGCTGTCAAGCAGAGTAAAACAGAGCTTAATTGTTTCAGTGGGAAGTAATGCAGTTCTAAGGTGAACTTTCTATAGTACATCATTGTTCTGTGATGATCTTCTGTCAAGTAAAGGGATTTGATTGGTAACAGAAAGCAGTACAATGAGCAGAAGATCCAGAGGAGAGCTCACAAAGAACCAATAATGTTCAACGAACGTGGATAATAGCCTTCTTTCTTTGACCAAAACACCAGTTTGCATTTCCGAAATGTGCCAGAAAGCATTCTAAAACTATCAGCAGCCAGGAACCTAGGCTACTTTCATTAGGGCTTTATTTGTGATATGAATATTTTTTGTCAAAATATGTTAAATGAGGAGAAGTAAATGTTATTTTTCAATCCTCAAAAAACCCCAAGAAGTAGCAAAACTATGCCTCCGGTCCCTCCTGTAAACAGATTTAAGAGATGTCTGCTGAATAGCTGTCCTCAGACTTCCAGGTCTCTACTTAGATTAACAACCTCTTCATAAGGATTGACAATACTTTTATTCCTCAATAATCACTGTCTCCTTAAATAATATTTTATAACTATAAAGCATACCAAAAGATTACTTTACAGAAGATAACCTTCTGCTATTCATGTGAAATGAGTAAAATGTACTTCTTAATGTTCCTGTGTGCCTTCTGCAATACCCATTCATTACACAAGAGCAGCAAATGTTGCATATGTTGTATATTCTTACAATATAAGATGGTTTACAGTCAATGCCATCAGCTGGAAAGTGTCTGATCCCTGCTCAAAGGTTTGCTAGGGATTGTGCCATCCTCAGGGATTTTACAGGCTTGCCAGGTTTGAAACACAGAGACATTTTACACAGTGCTTCGTGGTGCCTTCTGAGTGCTTTTCTTCAGGTTGCACCAATTCAGCACACCAGTCAATTGTTGCTAGTAAACAAGAGTCATTTAATTACTATTAAAGACCACTTTCTTCTTCTGGATATGAATGAGCAACTGCCAGTGAATTTAAAAGAGGTACTAATCTGAATCTAGGATCTAATTCTATGTTGTTTGGTTTTATTCTACTGCCTAGTGGTTTCACTGCTAGTCCAAGGACCTAGACTAAGATTTCAGGTCTAGGTCTCTGTTTAGGCTCCAGCAAAACTACTTTATCAAAACTCTGTCAGCATCCTCATGGCCTTAGCCCCCAAAAGCAGATGTTTTCACTTACTGGAATACCCTCAGCATACTGGAAGGTCAACATCGAAAAAGAAAACTACTACATTCCACGTGCACCCTGGAAAAGGCTACGAGTGGGAAGATTGCCACTGCTGATCCTCCAAACCAAAGTCTTCACAGGGATAACACATCAGAGCTTTGCACATGTTGCTCAGTTTTCCTCTTCTAAAATGTTTCGGTGCTGGTGGAGGTCACCATAAACTCTTAAACACTGTGGTTGACATGAAAAGTGGAGCCAGAGTCTGCCTAAACTGTGACCAACAGGAAATCACACAAATGTACCAGCATGGCTTACACTTCTCCCTGAAAAGGGCCCAGCATAGATGCTCCTTTTCTTGGTCTCATGGTCCAACCTGCATTTATGTAATAATTTATAGCAAAGCTTGGGCCAACATTATCAAATTAACCAAATCATTCTTTAGAGTCATGAATTTAGAAAGTTGGTGAGATGTAAATTCCACCTTGCAACTACTGCAGTAGGAATTTCATTCTTGGAAATTCATAGGAAATTATTCAGCATTAGAAATTAAAATGTTGGAGAATTCATTACACCAGCTGTATTTGATTTCATGACTGGTACAGCCAAAGAGCTCTGAAACTGTATCTGTACCATGATTAGTATGTCAGGCTCAGGAACACACATTTTGCTCCTCTCCATTGGTAGTATCCTAATCTTAGCCTAGTTGTAGCCTGGTCTCCAAAGACTAGATTCACCTAATCTAATTTTAGATTGTCAAATGAGATAAATAGTATTTAAGCACATGCAGCATCCCCATGGCTAGTGACAGGTTACAGGGTTTTAATAACTGCAAGGACTCAGGACAAGGTTTTTCTGACTCCTGCCTGCTCTTGCCTTTGCCAGTGAAAAGGTTTATTCAAGTTCACAGAGTTGAAACTGCAATTGCCTAATGACCAGGTGGATGTCACCTAATTTATTTTAGCCTTTCTTAGCTTTGCGTAATTTTGTGCTACAGTACCTATTGCTGCTATAATGTTGATATATATCCTGTCAATAATAGATATTGGTTAGAGGTAGCTATTTCTGGTAGTTAGTCTGGGTAGAATAAAGCACCCATGGTTCCAGAAAAACAATGTGAAGTAGGGCAATACAAGTGCAGGAATGGCCACAGAAACATGGCCCGAGCACAGAGGCTTCAGGTCTCTGCAGGGCTTGCCTGTTACCCACTTCTAAGCACTAAATGGAGCTCCTGAAGCTCAAAAAAACTGATTTCAGGAGTCACCAAGGGCACAACTAGTGTCTGGCATACACGTTATACAGCATATAGAATTAAATTTAGAAGTAATTTGAAATTGCAAGCTAAAGAAGAAAGACAGAAGTGTAAGATTGTCGCTGTTTGCCACACTGAAATGACACACATGGACCACAGAAAGTTGAGAGAGAGGAGCAGGGCAGAAGACTTGCCTCTTGTTTATTACATCCTATTATATACTTTCAGAAAGGTGGCCATGGATTGGAGGGTGGAACTCCCACCGCCATCCACGATTAGCCAAAAGAACTGCTAGACAACCCTGTCCACTCTTGGAGAGGAATTCAAAACAATGGCAGTATTTACAAAAAGCAATCTCCTGTTTACATGAGCAGAGCGTGAGAAGTGAGAACTTGTACTTCCATATGAGTGCTCAGAAAACTAGGAAATCTCATGGTGACATCGGATTTCTTGGAAAGTCACAGTAGGCCCAAATTTACATTTGACTGAGGAGGAAGGAACTATCAACAACCCTCTTGTCATGGCAAAAGTCTTGAGTGTTCAAGTAACCTGAGTATTGAAATAAAGGGGAAAAGCAATGGCATAGAGTCACTGAGGGGGTAAAAAAAAGAGTTAGTGGGTAAAAGACAACTTCAAAGAAAGAATTTTTTGCAAATATTCAACCCAAGACATGTGGAAACTGATTTATAACTGTGCTGAGTTCTCACATCCAAAAGCAAAATATACTTGACCAATGTTGTATGTATACAAAGTTCTCTAGCAAGTCTAAATATTGTAACACTAAGACTACAAGGGCGATATTTTAAAATGTATTTAGGCACCAAAAATCCTACCTCTAGGGATTTTCTCTGAAATCATGAGAAATTAGATCCCTAACACCCATGACTCAGGGTTAGCATATCCTTAACGATATCCTCAAACTAATTTGCTTACCCACACTTCGAAGGTTTCAAAAAAATCTGTCTCCAAATATGTAAAAGTTGGCAGCTTGAATTTATATTTTAGACAGGGCTGTTGTGAAGGAATATCAAACTAAAGGCTTTGAAGCATTCAGAAAAGAGTGGGAAAACTATTGAAACATCTTAGCACCTGATTATGGGCAGGTTTACACCACAGTAAAATGGATAATGCAGAAAAAACACCACCCAAGGTGTTTTTTCTAGTCACTAGTCAGGAAAATCAAGCCTACGAAGAGAATTTTGAGGGACAGGATATGTGTTCTTCTTTTATTTTCTCAGGAACCTATAAGAATAACTAAAAAAAGTATGAACAAATGTAGCAAAATCCTTAAGAAATCCTTCCAAATGTCACACAGTTTTCTCAGCCAGAGTAACTTCAGCACCTTGAGAGACTTATTGTCAGGTTTTCTATCCTGATTCACAAGCTGCTTAGGTGTATCAAACAGAAGTTTAAAAGGCAACTTGATCACAGTTCGTAAGAACCCAGAGGAAAAGACTTTGGATATTTGACACACTTTAATCTGACAGAAAACATCATAAAAAGATTCATTTTCTGGGTAAGTTGAAGACAGAAAAGTAAAAATTAGGAACAAGAGACAGATTTTTAGGAAGAGCAGCAATTAATCATTGTTGCAGCTTAATAATGTAAGTGGCAAATTTATCATAACTGAGTCTTTAATTCAAGATTGAATGACTTTCCAAAGGATGGGAGCCAAACAATAAATTTTGATGCTAGATAACAAAAAGGAAAAGAACTTCCTGAGGGAGAGTATTTTCTTTCCTGTCATATGCACATATCCAAGCTAAGTCCATGACATCCCTAGGTTACCTTTAATGATGAACAAGAGATGGACACAAACCACAGGATGTACAGCATGCATTCACTGAATTCAGCATGGAGCACTTATCTTTTGGCTTTGTGGTGTGCCTTTTTCTGTTTGTTAGTTTGTTTCCTCCCTGCCCCCCCCCAAAAAAAATTTAAATATGGGCAATTCTATGAATCCTTTTTTTAAACATTATATATCTGCACAGTGTCTTAATGTGTATAAACTCAAACTCTGTCCTAGAATTTTTTCTATCATAAATTGCATAAAAAACTGATCAAAGATGAAGGAAAACTACTGTGTAGTGTGAAAATTATTTGTATTCAAGAATATTCAATGGCATTCCTGTTTTTTGCTTCTGCTGACCTTTGCTTGCATTTGCTTTCAATGTCATTATTTCCAAATATATGAATGTTTTAGATGTTACAGAGACCATATTCATTATCAAGGGTAATATAAATAATAAGAATAGATTCCACAATGGACTTTTTCTCCCCAGAATTAAACATACACAAATATAGAAGTAAAAGAATGTGAGCCACTAGTTTTGATATGTTTGTATTATTTCGTATCAACCATAAATTTACATCTGAATTGTATGTTCCTAAAATTCTGTGAAGCCTAAAAGGTAGTTAGGAAACCATGACAGAAAACAAGTGACTATATTGGACACTCCCTCTGGGATATTTTAGTCGATTAAGAATGGTCATAATTGAGATAGTAGCAACCAAAAAAGGGGGAAGAGGAGCTGGGATGGGAGTACCACTTCTCTTCCAAATGTAGCAGTTAGTTTTGCAAGAGAAATTTCCTTTCTCCATAGACCTTGCCTGTCTTACATCCCTAGTTTATCACAACTACAACAGTAATTCTACAAATTAATACTTTTTTTATTTTTTTAATATTCTAACTCATCTTGTGGTTTGAGGTTTAGTAGAACCTTGTTTTTTTGAATATGTTTCCTCAGGAGAGTGAATTAAGCTGGAATATTGACATCCAGTGTGACTGATCAGGTTTTGAATGCACAAATGGAACTCTGGAGTTTTTCAGTGATCAAAATACATTAATTACTGTATGGAATTGATTGAAGTGTATCTCAATGGAAAAAAATTTAATCACTGTTCAACTTGTTCTTCAATCTTACACACTCAAAAAAAAAAAGTGGAAATTTTCCAAATGTACTTTCTTCTAAGTTTCAATCTGTTATATGCAAGTAGAATTTGTCCCTATTGTTTGTCTAATGATTCATAAAATATACAAGTGGTTTTATGTGCTTAACTTCAACCAACACAAACAATTCGAAATATTGTCCTACTTTCTCTGCAAATTTGCAAACAATATTTAAATAATTATTTACCATTATCTGTGATGAAAATCTTTGTCCTTAGGTATACTTGAAGTAGAGGTTTCCTAAACTCCAAGTGCTCTCTCTAACCACATCTCCTGCATCTCCTGTGGTCAGCACAAAGGCAGCCTTTGAAATCCCTCTGTGGGCTACTAACTTAGGCTTTTCTAAGTACACAAACTTTTCACGGCTGCTTCCCACTCCATTGTATATTTTGCCAACATCAAAGGAATCAGAGGCTTTCCATATGTCCCAGTTGTCTGGCCCACATATTTATAGGATTTGGAGCTGATGCATTGTTGTTATTACTAGCTACTAGCTGGAACTATACTGGTGGACCCCAATCCTATTGTCCTACAACTGTTAAATGTGAGAAAAAATGATGGTTTGTATTTCCAAACACCTCATAGTCCTTCCAGCCAAGTGAGAGAGGCCAGAAATCTGAGAGAACAGTGCAAAAGAAAGAGTCAGGTCTATAATTAATCTTTAACAGTTGTAACTGATACTGAAGAAAAACACTCTGAGAGAATAGAGGATTAACTCTCACATGGGCACAAAGACTTTTAAAGTTTAATATGTCCCTTCAAGGACACTGTAAAATGAGTTACTATGGGGGCAAATGTTTGTACTTCTCTCAATTACTTTGGTCACATAAATACAGATCAGTTTGTTCTAGTGGAAAGTGTCCCTGTCCAGCACAGGGAGGGTTGCAACTTATCGTAGGATCCCTCCCAGCCCAAAACATTATATAATGGACTTTATGTTTCAAATAGAAAAAAAGTCCATTTTTCTAACTATAGGCTCTGCCCAACCAGACTGGGCTCTCACATGAAAAGGCTGTGTTTCTATTCCCCTCAGTGTTAGCAGTAAAAATGGCCAGACCAGCTCTGTCCTTATTTTCTTTCAGTAGTGCACTCAATAACATTTTCTATATTCTGCTGCCAGTTCCAGCATGAAATTCAGCTATGCCTACATTGCAGACTTCTGTGGGTATAGCCCTACGATCCACTGATATGAAAATGTCTTACAGAAGCTACTCTTATAAATATACTCACACTTAAAAAAGAAAAGCTAAACAAAAAAACCTGCCAAAACAAAGAGCTTTTAGCTGTTAAATTTGCTCAACTGCTTAGCTGGTTTAATTCAGAGATAATCAAATAAATATGCGATATATAACCTTCACAGGAGAAGCTGCATCCTTCTTTAGAAAGAGTTACTGCTGTGGCACACTACTGTAGGAATAACTTTGAATCATTCCTAGGGAAGACATGGCCCCTTAGTGAACAATTCTGTTGATGATACACAGAACAGACAGTTTGCAGCACAGTTGTATTGACTTGGTAGCACTGGGTAATTTTCAAAGAAATTGGTAGATTCTTTGTTTCCAAAACCACCAGATTTAACACTGAACTAATATAGAAACAAATCTGATGAAATTTTTGTGCTCCCTTTTTCCTGTATTAAACTTCTTTTTAGTGTACCACTACTGAAATATAGATAGATAGATAGATAGATAGATAGATTAGATAGATAGATAGATAGATGGATGGATGGATGGATGAAGTATCAACAATATAATACTGGTGCACAAGATAAGAGTCAGGGCAGTAAAGAGGCAGGAGAAATCTATAATTAGATTTTTCTCAGTGCATCCATCTTCATTTATCCTAGAGGCCAAAGTCATTATTATTTACTCAAGAATCTCCTTGGAGAGTACAACTGTAAAGATTTACTGCATATTATGAGAATCTGCGAGTATATTGAAGTTCCTTAGTGCAATTATTTGTCCCTTTTACATTTGATTAAAATGGGAAGAAAGTTATACCAGTGTCTATATGTTTGGTTTCTAAATATATCTTCCCTCTCCTAAGTTGTTCCTGCATTAGAAAAGGGGTAATTGTGTCTCATTTCTTCTCTCACACTTTTTTCACCAGCTGATATAAGCTTTCCTGTTAAGTTCTTTGTGTTTGGTAAGAGAAGATGACCAAATTTGTTAAGAAATTCATGATAGAAAGTCATAACTAGAATAGATGTAGTTGTCATAGCCATCCTTTGAGCTCACTGGAGTTTGAGGCTTAGATGCAACATGGTGCCTTTAAAGATAGTGGTACCCCAGACCAGTCTGGATTCAAAAAATTGCTTTGTCTTGGCCTGTTAGAGCAGAACACTTTTTCAGGATCGGTCCTATGAGTCATAGTGCAAAGGCATTTAATTTAAAATTTTAAATCTGATTATCCTGTATAATGTGAAACTGCTGTTTAGCAAACAGCTTTATTTAACAAAAAAAGTACTATGCATATGCACACAAAAAACCCTAAACCCAAGCCCAAAGCCAAAGCCCAGAGTACCCTACTTCACAACAGATTACTTATTCTTACTTGATCTTTGTTTACCCTTGATAAAACATATAGGGCAAACACAATTTTCTGTGAATAAAAGAAATCTGTAATATAACCTATTATCTTCATTTCTATATAGAAAATACTTTAATAAGTGATTTCTTTTATTTTCTATAAAATAAATAGATTGACAGTATAAATTCCTAAAAAAAGAGAGACTTAAACCACTCAGATATCAGAGTGTGTTCTGAGAGCACACAGTTCACTCTCAGATTCAAATATTAACAATATTTTGCGTTATTGGTTTGATTAAGTTAAACAAAGCCTCAGCCCGGGCTGAGTTCTCACTGTATGACACGGTTCTTGTCCAAATTTAGAATCCTACTCCTTGTCCAAAACTTTGCAAACTGCATCGAGTCCCTGTGCTCATCAAGGTCATTAAGGCTGATTGCATAGCTCCAGGTACTGGCATTTGGCAATCCCGCTGCAAACAGGGCCAATCTAAGGCAAGCCATACCTAGTGAATGTCAAGAGCAGCAAGCCAAAGGATGATAGATTTTTTTAAATGATGCACTTAACCCCCAAGCCAACAATCAATTACAAATAGGTAAATGCACACGGGACTCCCACAAGCATGAGTTCTGGGTCCTTTAAAATAAATGTGTACAAAAAGAGGAATCCTATCCTTGCAAGCACTGATCAGGACCAACACTATTGAAACAACATCAGTGGAAGAGCACACATTTAGGTACAGCATGTAAGAATTTCAATAAGCTTTTAAAATATTCTTTCTTTAAAAACATCTAACATAAATATTTAGATCGTGTTAGATTAAAAAAAAAAATCTTTTTTTATATAATTTTGATAAATATCTACTTTTGGAGTTGATTGAGAATGGAATTGTTTCTTTTGTTTAATTTTTTTATAATGTTGTTCCATTTCTTTTGACCCTGACAGAATCGTGCTTTTTTACTAATAAATTATCTATTGATATCTACATTTTCCATTATGTGGATAAAACTTATTACTGTGCTCTCAGAAAATATTTTGGAACATCCAGACAGAAGACAGCATAAGAGTATTTCCAATCTAAGGTGGCAAACTCAGCAGACAGGGTTTGAAAAAGGCAACAGTATAATCACAAAGGGCTTATATTTTATCTTCAATGAGGAAAAAAAATATTTACTGCAATTACAAAGGTTTTATAGAAGAGATGAAACCTTGTATCTAAGAATAAACCAGTTCACTACAATGACTTTGACATGTAAAGGTTAATATTTGTAGTCTTCATAAGCAAAATTCTGCTATAATTTAAAAACAGCTGAATCCCTGTACATAAACATTAATCCTTGCACAAATATATAAAGAGCATGCAAGAATCTGAAGCAAGCCATGTAATTTCCTGAAGAACTGACCAAATTTCAACAAAATAATTTTGGTGCAAAAAAATTCTGTGGGCCTAAACCAGCTTGCTTTAATGCAAATTAGATTTGTAGTCAAAGATAAGAGAGGAAGGAGGAAAGATCTCATCTGAGGAAAGACAGGATCTCAACGGTTCATTTCCTATTCTGAATCTCAGTGAAAAAAATGCATACACTCAGTCTCTCATTTCTCAGGAATGGCTAACTACCAGGCTACTATTACATTGTCCCTACTGAAGTCATTCATCAGCACCTTGAGAGCAAGTGAAAAACAATCAAAAAAAAATTAACTACATTAAAAAACTACATGAAATATACTAAAATCCTATATTAACTACATTAAAAAAAAAAGCAAATTTCTTTGCCACTCATGCTAGATAGGATGATATTATTATCTACATAAAGCCCAAATCTTTCCCACTGCTCAATTTCCCTTATCTGACTACCTCCATTTCTCTTAATAGCCAAGATCCTGTACTGGAGAACACAAAGGGGAGGGGTGGGGGGACAAATACAGGCAAAATAGCAAAAATCTGCAAGTTAGATGGGTGCTTAGATCTAATCTCAGGACTGAAATCAGAGAAGAAAAAAAGCACTGGAAGATTAATTTGTTGAGTTTCTTTGCAAGAAGCAATGGTTCAAAATGAGACATTAAGTTTTTCTCCTGCTGACTGTAGTGATGGCCAGGACTGTACCTGTAATTTCCCTCCCCTTTCTTTTTGTATTTGGTAGCCTGGTTGAGCCTACAGTGACACAAGACATCCTCTAGCCAGGGGCTGTAACCTGCCTTCTAGTACATAATTTTTTGCCAACAGCTGCAGGGAAACAGAGACAGGTCCCTGACCTTCTCTCAATAATCTTATGAAAAAGATGCATATTTTAGTACATTTTCCTGTTCCCTGAGAGTAATTTTTCTTGTTCCCACGGAGTCCTCACTAGAATAGCTGCACTCAGAAATACCTTCACATCAACAACAAGCTCACAACGGTTTTAACCAATTCCCATCGTGGTTGTAGAAATATTGCATTGTCTACAGTGAATTTTGGGTCAGGCCTCCCTTTCTGAATAAACCTGCTAAAAGACCAGACCTACTCTCTAAGTGACTCTAGCCCTTACAGCAAATCAGCAGTTTGTGGAGCTACGTGGAAATCTACCCAATCTCTCTCTTTCCTGGCTTCACAAGTGGGAGCTGTTGATACCTGCACAGCTCCTGGTACAAGGCACAGCAGAAGAGCACAGTAAGTTAATCTGCAAGCCATTCAGAAACGTCTGGGACAGAGACAGTGACACCAGGGAATCATATGTCTGCACTGAACATCTAGTAAATTGTTTACTTGGAGGGTTGATGAGAAACGTGCAAATGAACCTCTGAAGCAACTACTTGTCAGGTAAGGATACTAATGGGCTCTAATAAAAAGCAGTATGCTCTCATCATTGCAGTATCTTTTCCCCAAATGTACTTGCAGCAGTTTATCAACATTATATAATGCAGGGAGAGTTCAGGGCAAGGATAAAGAGTTGATAGCCAGCTTTTGGTGTGCTTGTTTATTTGACTCACTTGATTCATAGGTCTCCTCTTTACACAATGTACTTTGAGCTGTTTTTCCTTTTATTTTTCATGATCAGTATTACTCTTGATCCTAAATAAACATCTGAGAAATCCTTTAGGTTTCAGGAGCAAGCTTGAAAGATTGCTTTTAAGAACTAATCATATGTATAGTTTGTTGTCAGTGTCAATTGTATTCAATGTTTCTCTCTTGTTTACTCTCATTTTTCCCTACCATAGAATCCCTTTTTCCCTCCTGCCGTGAGGGGGGAAAATAACCAAACCCACCAAAAAAAAAAAAAAAAAAAAAAAAAAAAAAAAAAAAAAAACCAAAAAAAAAAACAAAAAAAAAAAAAAAAAAAAACAAAAAAACAACAAAAAAAAAAAAAAAAAAAAAAACACCAAAAAAAAAAAAAAAAAAAAAAAAAAAAAAAAAAAAAAAAAACCAAAAAAAAAACAAAAAAAAAAAAAAAAAAAAAACAAAAAACCCAAAAAAAAAAAAAAAAAAAAAAAAAAAAAAAAAACCACCCAAAAAAAACCAGAAAGAAAGAGCAGGATAGGAAAGCTCTAGCAGTGAGGGAGCGGGTCTGGGGACCTCCTGCCCTTCAGAGGAGCAGGTCGCCCTTCCCGGGGGCTGTTGGTGGGGGGAAGAGGGAAGGAGGAATCGTGTGAATGTCCCGCGGGGGCAGCATCACTCCTCCCGTAGCCCCGGGGAGCTCCGGGGACACCCTGCGGCGGAGAGTGCAGGGAGGGCACGGGGGGGACGGCGGCTGCGCGGCCGGGGGGGC
>VXBR01005529.1:1721422-1778436 GCA_013400215.1 Cisticola juncidis
AATCAAATATATAAAGTGACTGGGGGCGGGGGATAGAAGTCTGTGCTTGCTCTGCTTTCGCTGTCCAAAGCCGAGAGTGCAAACGGCGGGATGCTGTCTCTGAAAAGGGTTTTCTGGTTTTTGTGTGTCATGATTCACACGGCTGGTGGTAGCCAGTGTAGTAACTATCTGTATCCCAATAGTTCTCTGTCGAGGGGTTGTTATGGCAGCAGCGCTCCCCGAGTCTTATTTCTTAATCTCTGGCACAGGATAAGGTTAAAGACCTGGAAACCGCCTTAATTTTATANCAGTGATGCTCTTTCATAGTATTGTTTCCTTCTTCCAGAGGATTCCTTATTCCTGTATTACACTGGGTAAAGGGATTCAAGTGGTCTTACATACAAGTAAACCACATCATTTGCAAAATCTTGTAATTCTGTAGATTTTACTGTTCTATACAAGTCACAGAATGATAGTTTTCTCCTTCTAAAGCAGAGAGGAATCTCTGTGAGACTCATCTGAATGGTTTCAGCACATCTCACCTGCCACAGATGGTGATAGTCTGAAACAATGAGATTTAAAGGTTATTATAGAAGTAAGTTTCTCTATCACCTTTAATGGTCAGGCAGTGAAAACACATACAGTTCTAAGGGAAACACTGATTCTGATTTCAGTTTAGTCAGCCTTTTGGACACAATGTTTAAACCCTGAAACCACTGACCCCATTGGATGTTAAAAACACATAAAATTGGTAGTGGGTTATACTGCTTTGACATTTTTACTCTGCGCTTTTCTAGATACCATTTGTTGTCTTCGACCAGAGTTTGCTTGGGTAGAGATTGAGCAGTAAATGATAAGAACAGAGGATTTTGTCCTGGTAGCTCCTGCATTTTTATTTCCGCCAGAATATTTGAAGACTGATATTGATATTGCAGAATGAAATGTTATTGAATTGTGATATCTTGTTTCCAATTGTACATTTTGAAATGTTTGGCTTATCAGTATGAAAACAACACAAACGTGTAAATGTTTATTTAAGGATAAAAAAATGCTGTCCCAGTGTGACTCATGTGTAGAAACAGGCTAGATTCAGCTTAAATAAGTGAACTAAAATAATGTAGTGCAAGTGATCCGTAACTAATTTTCACTGTTTATAATGGAAACAGGCACTCTTATCTTGGATTTAGAATTTAGAGCTGGAAGAGAGATGAAGAACAGCAAAATACATATATTTAATGACAGACTAAACTTTTGATAAACATCAGATATTTCAGAGGTAATGCAAGCACATTTCTTAGTATAACTTTGGTCATGATTCTGATCCCAGCTAAATCAGTATGAGATTCTCCCCAGGCACTGCTGTGAGCAGAATCAAATTCAACCCTGCCATCCATTTTTGAGGAGTGGAGATCATTGTATTTTTCCCCATTATCATAGCTTGAAGGATTTATTTTTTATCTCATATGGAATATCCCACACTTTACCCTCCTAAGCAGTAGTCAGGCCTACAGTTCTTACCTGCCCAGACAGCTCAGCTGAGATAAATTTTGTGAAAAAGAATAATACGTGTTTTGCTAGGGGCAGTTTTATTGTGACCAAATAATAGTTGTTTACTGGAAAAAGTGTTTGATTTTGAATGATATTTTCATCTCTGATATCACTGAAATTTCATGTTAGGGGGTGGGAATAACAAGTTTATTAAAATGGCATTATTTGCTTTCAGGTTCTGATATGAAAGGACTAGATTCATTTAATCAAGATGGAAGATAAGATGTTTCTATCTTTAGGGATTAAAAATATCCTTAGTGATTTAAAAATAACCTTAAGTCGTAATGAAGAAAAGACAAATTTGGACACTCTGAAAAGGGTTACAAATAAAGTTATTTGATACTAATGAACCAACAGATTGCACTTATTTGACACCAGACAGAGGTAAAATGGAACAAAAAATAAAGCTGGCAAAAACAAGTCATGGGAAAAGGCACAGTATAAATCCTGAAAGACTTTGCAAAAATTGCCCCAGAGACTCCAGCGTTAACTGTTTGACTCCCTTGTGGGAGTGAAATGGAAAAAAAAACCCCATTGACTTCAGCGAACATTAATAGCATGAATGTATGCTAAGGTAGGAGATGGGTAATTCAACTAGAATTCAGAATGATAGTTACTGAAATCAGATTAGAAATGTATGAGCTTTCTTCAGTTAGGAGGATGTCCTGACTTCCCTGAAAATGAATTGGATGCTTGCTATCTATTTCTCAGGGCCAAAATGTCAACCTGAGAATAATGTTTCAAATGACTTTTGGAAAATCATGGCAGGTTATAGTTAATCTGGTTTTAATCTGTGTGATATTCTAGTGAAATGATGCTACCTTTTCCAAGCTCAAATTATTAATTAGTTATAGTAACCATTTTCCATTTCTTTTTTTTTAATGTCAGTTTTTCAGAAATGGCAAGAAATACAAAACAGTCTTCCTGCAAGACTGCACTCATAAGCTGAATAATTCAAAGCCTGTACTGTCATAGTACCATCAAATTTTTAATATGATGCTGTCAAAGTCATAAAAAAGCAAAATCAAATGTGACATCATAGAAGACAACATATATAGCTGACATGACATCCAAATGTTTTAATTTCCCCACATTATATCTAGTGGTTAATGAAGATAGACCTTTCTTTCCTCTGAGGAAACTCCTAATACAACATACTTAATGTTCAGAAAAAACTTTATTTTCATAAAAACATATACAAGTCTTTTGAAGAGAAGTCCTGAACATAAAGGAGATGCAATCGTTTAAGAGATAGTGCAAAGCCTTCACTGCGAAACAGAACTGAGAAAATTTGTGGCTGATGAGAAAAAAATTATTGTTAGACAAGTTTTCCAGAATGTGGTAGATATTATCTCAACAAAGGACATTTTTATTAACTATTCCAAATTATGGTTGAACCTCTGTTTAAAAAAAGAGACTAAGACACCCTTGCCCTCAAAAATATAGCAATTTCTTTCTACAAAAAGAAATATTTTTCTGTTGTTTTTCTTCCTAAATTAAGTATATTTAATGCCAATGAGAAGTACAAAGTGCCAGGTTAGCAGAAGTGGAGAATGAAGCTGTTTTCAGCCAGCCTTTGTGGAGCACAGGAAGCAACAGTGTAGTGTGGTGATCCCAGAATGATCTGCCATTCCAGCCTGGTTTGGCTAGCTTCTTGACATGGAGCAAATGTTTGCCCCCTGAGATCTTCCAGGTGGCTAAGGACCAATTTGTTCCAAATGATCAATGTGCTGAAGAAATTCATGTGGAATAGGATTTTAGTTGATAACCTCAGCCTCTGCCTTCCTCAAAGAAACCAGCCCTGGTTGTGACTCCATGGGGACCTGACTGGATCCTGCAAGGAGCTCAGCATCAGTGCTTCCAGAAGTGCCAAGGGCCTGCTCAGGATCCTCTAGGAAATGGAGTGAAATACCAGTTCATTTCACACAGGCCACAAACCAGCTTTCAAATCTCAATGATTTTCCGTCACTACTGCATGTCGGCTGTATTTGAATCAGTGAACTAAAGGTGAAAGGCCCCAAAAATGTGATTACCAGTCCTCTGAGACATTTAGTTCTTCAGGGATAGCTTACTGGAAATATTTACTTGTATTTCAGAAACTGGGGCAGAGAGAAATTAATTAACAACACACAAATATTTTTATTTTGTTCTAAAAAGTGCTTTCACTTTTTTTTTTTTTTTTTACATTTTTTTTCTTTGTAGAGAGACTGTAAATGTCAGATATTTGATTCTGGAATACATATATAATCTGTGAGCAAACAGCTTCACAGATTTGTGTTCCTTTACCACATAATGCTGCATTTTTGATCTGACATATATTTTGATCTAACCATACACTCCCATACCTAACTAAACTGAAACTTTCTAATACTAATATTTGGACTGTTGGGTTTTCCCCCCATATCTGCCACTGGAACTTCAAATAAATACATAAATGTAAAAACAAGTGTAGATGAATATAAACATTTGTTATTTATCATGGATTTTTATGTAAAATGGCTTATTTTTTCTAATTTAAGCCTAGTACTCTTTTGGGAAAAAGAATCAGCTTAAAACTATTGTAATCACTTTATGCTACAGTCCAAATCTATTATGTAAATAATGCTACTGAATTAAGGAAAGACATCAACACTGAAAATTAATATTTAATTAATAATCCATCTGTTCAAAGGTGTCTGGTCTTTTCCACAGATATCTTCTTCTTAGTTTATCCAGGACAGCTACTACAGGAATTTCAAACTGAGAAAGTGTGTTAGAGCTGAAATTGCAGGAAAGCCCCTTTTCCTATCCCAGTGTTAGAATAGAGGTGAGAGGCAGGGATCCATAAGGTCTAAACTTTGAAGGTCACAATAACATAAAACATATGCTTCCTTCAAAAGTATTTTTCTCCTTGAGGCAATGATGAGTATGGGCTTTTTTAAAATACAGAATATTGGGGGGGGGGAGGTTGTGGGACAAATTTGTATTTGTCAAGAGCCTGTATTTTTAAAACTAAGCAGCATTAGCTCCCTGTATATTCAAAGACTTTCTTCAAATGAGTCACCACATCTTGTGAAGTCAGGTACCAAGAGCAGTACCCAGAGCAGATTACTAACCAAGGACAGATGGATGCAGGTGGCAAGGAGACCATGCCAGACACCACAGGGTGAAGCAGGCTCACAAAGCAACAAAACCAGTTTTCTTTTTTTATCAGCACGACATTTCAAAATTCAAATATCTCCTTTTGAAATAAAAGACACAGATTTAGAAGTGCTCAAAAAACAGTTTCTTCACCAAGACATTTTGGATAGACTAAAAGATATTGTATGAGTATTGCAATAGACATACCATCATATCAGAAACTTTTTTTTTTTTTGAGGTTTTTCTTTCAAACTAAACCCAGCAAAATTATTTCAGTTTTGGGAAGCAAAATATGTGGAACTCATATTCTGACAGGATAGGATTTCAGTAAAGTTTCTTCCATGTCTTCAACTAGAGAAGAAACACCTTCCTTGAAATTAAGGTTGTAGTGAATGAAAGTATCAATCCCAAAATTATTTGTGTAGATGCAAACCACAGGGAATGTGTGTATTCCAATAAATTAACTGATTGTGTACATCAAGTTACTCATGTGGCAAGTACTTTAAATCTATCAGAATTGAGTCCTTGCTGTTTGGCAAAGCAGTGAAAGTCTTGTCTTAGAGGGAGAGTGTAGAACTTCTGGTAGAAATTGATCTGGAATTCTCCATCAAGTTTATTTTTCAATGGAAATAGTTCATGCTTTGAAATTACAATTGGCATTAGTGTGGGTGATAATAGAAGGTCACTAATTTAAGTGGAAAACCAGAAAAACATGAAGTTTGCAATTTAGAATTTGTAATGGGAAATATTTTACGGCCACTACTGCTGAGTATTGCATTTAAATGGAATGAGAGGACACCCAACTACACTTAGAAAGCAATCAAATTATTTCCTGTATGTTATATTTGGAATAAAATTTATCAGCCAAGGCTATCAACCTAGGCTATACTGATTTTATGATTTATTTAAGCTGACAATAGAAGATTTTCTCAACCTAGCTGCTTAAGACTGTTGTTCAGCAATTCTAAATACCCGTGGTTTAAAGGCCAATGTTTAAACATAATGAAGTAAGATTGCTCTGACACAAATGCTAATTAGTTTCTTGCAACTACCAGACTTAAAAAAGAGTTTTTAAGCAACCTCATTTAGATGAATGGAGAAAGAAAATGCAGTAGTATTCAATAAATGGCTTTTGGGAGCATAACAAACTTACTAATTCTAGAACCTGCAATACTTAGGAGACTTTCCAGTGGGGAAGTTTGCCACAAACAGCATTCACCTCAACCAGCTACACTGAGACAGCTGATGTCCTACATTCAGTGTTGGGACTGGTATTAGGGTTGGAAGGTAGGAGCTTAGGGAAGGGATTGAACTTCACTGCCTGGATGGTCTCCATGGCTTCCCTACAGATGCTCACCAGCCACCCTTTCTGGGCAGCATGCCTGGTGAGCAGAGGAAGGACCAGCTGCCTCCCCAGCAGAGCTTCCTGAGGAACACAGACACAATTTCCAATTATTGCACCTCACTGAGCCTCAATACTGTGTGCATAGCTTCTCAACCTGCTGGACCTCCAGCACTGGCCTGCATACCCACCTGCAGCAAGCTGACAATATTTGATATTCCAACTAATGAATATTTAGGGAGAAAGGGATGAGAAATTTTAAAATTACATTTAAAATATTTTGGCAGTTAAAATGCATATAGCTAGAAGTGTGTTTCCCTAAGTCCCCCTTGAGATTAGAAGTCTTCTTTCTACAGACATCCTAGGGAAGGCATGTACAAATAGATGAGAATATCTGTATTTTTAAACCAATCATAACAACAACAAAAAAAGAAATTAAAAACCATAATTACATCTGATTTATAGATCTTTCCAGACAATAGATGTTTAAGCCTTGCATGGCAAGTGGTGCCAATATTCAGTGGGAAGGAACCTCAAACTGCTTGCAACTGGAGTGAAACACAGCAGCACTGCAGTGAAACTCAAGGCTGAGAATTTTTATACAGTCAATAAAATCCAGCATGCACTTGAAAATAATTTCATTTCACACAATCAATGAAATAAATAGAAAGATGGCTGCTATGTGTGTGTACATGCAAACTACAGCATGAATGAATCAACTCAATTCAATAAAAGGAGAGAAGTAGAGTCTGTTATGTTAATAATGAAGCACTCAGCCATTTGAAAACCTGATTTCATTTATGGAACTATTTCAGTTTAACCACTTCTCCAGAAGAACAAAAACATAAATTGAATGTTTAAGAAGTGGACCTTTTTTCAGCCAGTAATTCTACTTGAGGTAAACTTAGTGGTAGATAAATTTAAAAGATTTATTATGATAAAACCAAACCAATTTGCTACTTCTTTATAATGGAAAGAACACTGCAGTAGAAAGGAATTTCAGAGGAGAAACCTTACAAATTTTTCAAACCAATTTTTCTTGAAATTTGCACAATTCCAAGTTTTGGGATCTTTTTTTCATCTGTAATATACCAAGTGGTCTGCAATCTTTCGAGGAAGAATCCTTTCATGCAGCTGTAGATCTACAGGAATTGTGTCATGTCCTACTAGAAGTTACTGGGAAAACCTGCAGCTTTCTATGTTAAGGTATGGAATGGCAGTAGTTTAATCTGATGAACAGAATCACTGTGTCTTAACCATAAAATTAGTCTTTACTTATATATGTGTGTGTGTGTATANTCTTCCTGGTCTGCAATAGCAGCTGATCTCCACAGGCACCTTACCTGGTTAAAATCCTCCTCCCTGAAACTCAGCAGTTTTTGGTTTTTTTTTTCCCAACAGAGCAATTTTCTCAGTTGGATTTATGAAGTGACTTTTTTTCCTTGAATTTTTTTGGATTGGCCTAAATAGTACTTCTTTTTGCTTGCATTGCTATGCAGATATTTGTTCCTTTCACTGGGTTGTTATAGAATAATTTTGATGTTTGTGCCCTGTTTTTGTCAGTGCTTAATGTCGTGTAATGGTTATGGATTATCTATGGTTTTCAGGTGAGTAGAAAAAAATAACTCCAGAATTATCCCTCCCAGGAGGTCAGAGAAGCACAGCTACAAGTGGAAACTTAGGTTCAAAGTTCCCAGTCCACAGCTCCAGCCATGCCTCTTTGTATAGTACAAAATTAGTTTAGCACAGATTTTCCCCAAAATGTGGGCAACAGTTTTGATGGCACGAAGGGGAGGTAATGTGAGATGATAACAGGCTATTTCACCAGCAGTGAGTAAAGGCTAGTATAGACTTGAGAAGATAGTCTCTGATCCGTCTAGATAGCTATCTACTGCCATGTATACACTTGAATACATACAAAATTATCTCTCAGTATATGGTATGTATATGTTTTTAAGCTTTCTATAAACTATTGCTTCAAAAAAATACTTTCCTCATTATTCTTTACCACCTGTTTTCCTTTCTAGTTTGTTCCCACTTAGTCATTACTTCATATTTCCTTAACTTCTGTGAAACTTTCTCCCTGCATTTTGTTCCTCATATTTGTTTTATTTCACTTCTTAATTTCCATCTCGTTCTTTGTATCATTTCCCCAATTATTCCTTCTTACTTAATTATTGAAAAGTTATTTTATTTGCCCTAGGGAGAAAAAGAAATGGGAGACATTTTAAGCTTTTCAGTAACAATTATCTGTGATGAACGAGAGCAAAATCCACAGAGACTTATGGCTCTGTAAAGGTTTTAGGCAGCAGAAAATGTGACTTGGATGTTTCTGTCTGTATTAGCAACCAATTCAGCACAATAGGAGCAGAGCAGTAGATCAAAATATCTGGTGTGGAGGTCCTTATTTTTAAGCACGATCAATATGTTTTACCACAGACTAGATCCAGTTTGTTGTCTCAGACAAAATGCTATTACCCTGAAAGTAGTTTGAGGCTATTTGAAGGACTAATTAGTTCAGATCCTTTTGTCCCCACTGCAGGTTACAGTACATTTGGTACAGACTGTAAGCAGAGCTTCCAGTTTAATTTGCTTCAACAGAAATCTAATCCATGCACACCAAGGCTGCTTCCAAACCTAACCCATGAGTGGCAATTGGGATTCACTGCAAACCAACACCGTGTCTCCCAGTCAAATGGCAGTCTCCAAGGTTCCCAGCAACAACCACCACCACCTTGTCCTGAAACTGCACATTCCTAACTCAGTTCTTAGCCTTAAAAATTTTATTTGCTTCTGTCCTCAGAAGAACGTTAAGTCTTCTGAAGAGTGAACAAGTCTGAGAACCATAAATATGTCATTGTTCTGGCTCATGGACCAAGTACTGCAATCAGTTACTCATTCCTTGGGCGGCTGTGTCAGGCACTAGGCTAAAGAGTCATTCACCACTTCTGTGTGGGCAAATAAATACTCATTTCCCTCATTCTGATGGTGGTTCCCACAGGTGTTCTCAGTACAGTCTCTGGGAGTAGTAGGTTGTAGTGCCACAACTACAGAAGGGAATCAGCAGAATTGAGCTCAGACTGTCAATATTTTGGCTACCAAATCTAATCACAATATCATTAGGAGAACACCAGCACATCTCTCATTCTTTTATTTTAAAAGAAAGCTTTATCTTATACAGGGTGTTAAACTTCTGTCTGGGTAAAATTTAAAACAAACTTTGTGACTAACACTCTCCTGTGTACCAAAGTTCCTTTTCAGTGCCACAACATGACATAGTTCTCTGGGTTTCCCTCTGCCCAGGCTGTACCACTTACCTTCCTGAGGGATGCCCATACACCTCATGAAACATGGATGCTTCATCCAACAGGGGGACAAGACACCAAAAGGGATGTAGTGAATTGTTCTGCTTTTAGAACCCTAACACATTTTTGGATGAAACCATCAAGCATTTCAATGTCTAACTGAGGGGTACTTTGTTTATGAAGACTTTCTCTACCCTGAGTGAGGCTTCCTGCACAAAGCACAGGAGATAGATGGCTAAGAAGGGCAACCAGAGAAATCATCACGCAGAAGGAGGAACAGCTTAAAGAAAATATGGTGGGACAGTAATACACATAAAACCTACACTTTTAAGGTGTCTCCTTTCAGCACTGGGGAGGTCTTTACTGTCCCCTGAAAATAAATGTATAAGACCTATCTGCCTTTTTTTCAAAATTGTTAGAACATGTTCCTAATTGATGCCCAAATATCCAGTGATTAGAGCATTTACCATTGAGGTGGATGACCTTTTAAATACATAAACACACTCCTGAGCTGAGGAAAAATTTCACTCATAGTCACTTTCAGGTCAGAAATGTGCCCCAGCTACTTGCTGAATGGTTATTTTGGGATGAAGTTAGTGACTTTCTCCCCTTGAAACCTTGCCAATTTGGATAATTGATTAAATAGCTAATGGAGCAAGAGCTTAAACCTGACCCCCTTTCTTCACAGAACACCAGACTAACATTGGTCTGTGGAGTGAATTGCTTGCTATTTGGCTGAATAAATATTTAAAAGCAAACTGAATAGTTCCAAGAGAGGAAAATTAAAAAGTTGTCTTGTCAAATAACAAATACTTTCTGGTTAATGGGAACCTCCTGAGAGGCAGACAATCTTAAGTCTTATACTCTCTATAGATCAGTGTGGGCTCATCAGTTTCCCGAGAGGCAATTTAAGTTTCTGCAATTTCAGAAAGTCTTGCATCTATTTTTTTTTCTTCCCTCCCATGCATGTGGCTTCTGCTCGGGCAAGCATGTTCTCAGAAAACGTAGTGGTTCTCTCTGTGGGGGGAGACCATGAGACTGCTACCTCTTGAAAACAAGTTTGGGGTCCAAGAACCCTGGCAGGATCAGGGCTTGAGGGAGCAGAGCACCGTGAGCTTGGGCTGTGCCATAGCTCTCTGGAGGCTGGAAAGTGTCAGTGGTACCTGAATGCTGAACCTGGTATTGTGCAAAAACTAAAGATCCCTCTTGTTTCACACAGGAGATACAGTGTGTGAGTGCTAATACAGCTTTCCATCATGACTTCACCACTTTGTCTCCATTTATTGTCAGAAGGTGTTCAAGTGGCAAAAGCATAAAATAAGTTAATTTTCAAAGAAGTAGAAAAATGTTTTCATTCAGGGAATTAGGCTTCAGATGAGAGTTAGTATCACTTCCCATAAATATTTTTGACTGATTATTTACTTAAAAAGATCTTTACCAGTCTTTTACCACTTGCTCTTCCTATTGAAGACTTTTAAGTCTTTATGGGTCCTGTGTCCTTGAAAGCATCTCCAAATTGACTTGATAACTCAACTTAATCTAGAATATCTTTTACATTTTATTTTACATAGGTTTCTGTAGCAGTAAAACTGATTTGCTGTTACCCTTAAAAATACAATTTATTCAAGTTCAGCTAGGCATTTGTACTTTCTAATGCTCTTTGAGCAATTTTCAAATCATAGATATAATTCCAGAGAAAACTCTGTTTGCGGCAAGTCTTCCCTGTTGTGGAAAATGGAATAAATCAAACACTTGACATTTATTATTCCCTGTTTAGAAAACCTTTCTGAAGCAGGATAAGTCTGACAAGAGCATTAGAATTTCCCAAATATTTATTTTGTCAATGTCTGCAAAATTATCTGCAATCTGTTGGTGGTAGGCAGGCAGGAAGCTGTTTCACCTGTTAACCTTTTACAACTTCCTCCAACCCAAAGCAATGTGTTTTCATACACACAAAAATCTATCTAAGCTTTAACAGCTAGGAAAATGTTATTTTTCTGATTATAATGTGTAGCTTCATTGTTACATGTGTAGCTCCTTCTGGATGAGTACCCTGCAATTCTTGGATAGACCAATTTTGCCTTGTGTTATTGCTGGATTTACAGTCCAGTGACTGGAATATATCTATTCCACAATTTATTAATCTGTCAAATTATTCTTGGGTTCATGTTCTTCATATTCTTGGGTCTCTCTGTGAGTTCTGCAAAGTCTATCTTTTCTTTCTGGAGCACAGATATGCCAGAACAGTGTAGAGATCCTGCTAGAGTCAAGTCCTCAGCTATGGATTGGGTGCACATTAATACGTGTGGGAAAGCCAGCTTTAAATATTTGCATTTCGAAATCCCTGAGTTTTCTTTGAAGTCAATGAGTTAAGATAGAGGTGTGCTTCTGGCAGTTAAGTATTTAATTAATTTGAAAGAAAGCCTAACCTTCCATGTGAAGCCACCTAAATTTTAGGTTTAAGTATTTTAAACCCCATTTTTTTTTCTGCTTTTTGTTACTTGCAATCTGGCACCTGCACCTAGTAAACTGCACCTTTTTTTCTTATCTTCTGTACCTTCCCATATTTTCTAGCAGTATTTTATCCCTCAGAGTCATGATCTTACTTGTAATATTATATATAATTGACCTGAAGTTGTGAGCCTGGAGAGGTTCAAAATGCACTCATGAGTGTTTTTTCCCCTCAGATAACTTTAGCCACCAAGAAGTCAGCTAACCTTCTGTAGTTCTTCTGTAGTTAGGAGAGAGAAAGCCATCCCAAGAGGACAATTCACTGCACTTTGTGGACCTGTGTCTCAGAGTCTCTCCCTTTATAAAGCATAGAGTCTGTGTAGCACTACAGAGGGGCTTCTGTGAGTACTACGGAGAATATGTACCATGGAGACTTCTTTTTAAAACATGACTGCATTATTTAAGACTATTAACTATATTTCTCCAAGACTTTCAGTTTCCAGTGTGGTGATGTGGGTTTTGTGTAGAGAGCAGGAAAGGAGCCAGATGAGCTTGCTGTGCTACCCCTGCAGTGGGGAAAGCGGGGGACTGTGGCACACAGATATTTGAGCTGCCAGCACAGAGGCCATTGTGGAGCAGCACAGCTGTGTTCATGCAGCACTGCACACTGAGTAAAGAAACACTGCTGAAAACAGCCTCATTCACTGGCAGAATACAAAAATCCTTATGGATTTTTTTAATAGCAAACAGACTAGAAAAGTCCACATATTTAGCAAGCTTCTTCCAGATTACCACTTTCTTTCCATTTCTAACTTGGTTTTGGACAGACCATCACAAACCTTCAGAGACATCTTAGAGACATCTCATACAAGCCATTTGTTCCTACTGAGTACATGCTCTCCTGAGAAGCATTGCAATCATTCCTTCACCTTCCAATTTCTACATGTATGCACATCTATATTAAAGAACATGCTAAGCAGGAAAAAAGTGAGAACATCATGGTATTCAGTTCTGGAGGAGTAATTCAACTAAATTACAGAAAAGTCCTTTCATTATTTTTTGTTAATGAATTCAAGCTGAATACTAGTACATAAGTATATGTCATTAATTACTCCTAAACCAAAAGGATACACAACCTAAATTTTGCAATAAATTATTACATTGCCCTTCCAAATAAGATTTTCTGAAGTTTTTCATGATGTATCAATACTTCTTTTAGAACTTCAAGACTATGGAAGATAAAACTGCAATTTTTCTGAAAGCCTGAGATGCAAGTTTGGCTTTCTGTACAGTTATTATCATTTAACCAGCTGAATAGATGTCATTTATGTTAAACCTTGTAGTATTAATGCTAGGTAGGGGTTTGCAAGAGAAAGTATTTTGACTGGATAGAATCAAATTTGTGTTTGCCTAGAAAAATGTCTTTACACTGGAATAGAGACTGGTCTCCATTTTGGTTTACTACTCTTTGTCACAAGTATAACTGTGTTATTTCACCTAAAAGTACTTCTAGGTTGGGAAATGACAAT
Source organism: Cisticola juncidis (assembly GCA_013400215.1). Classification (NCBI taxonomy): domain Eukaryota; kingdom Metazoa; phylum Chordata; class Aves; order Passeriformes; family Cisticolidae; genus Cisticola; species Cisticola juncidis. The sequence continues at coordinate 1,734,697 of VXBR01005529.1, forward strand.
CTGTGTGTGAGGAAATACTAAACCAATAAACACAGGCCTCAGCTGATTTCAATACTGTCATTCCCAGCAGAGATGAGCTGGGAACTGACCTGCTCTGAGGGAAGTGCTGGTGCCCCTCCCTGAGGACTGTTAGGACAGCATGAGCATTTGAACTTGTTCTTCTTCCCTAAGCTGTCTTTGTACCAGGAGAAGAGCATGGAGACATGAGGTTTGAGACCCAGCTCTGTCCTCTTGGAGCAGAAAGTTGACTTTAGTTCTTTCACATACACACTGGCTTCTTATTGGACCTTTAAAAGTAACAAGGCACACAAAATAAGGGAACTAAAACTGCTTTATAGTAGCAATATCTTTACATTGACTCTACTCCTAAAAATTCATGGCACAGTTTTCCTACCACTCACGGGCACATGAGAGGGCTAGTGATACCTAATCTCATTATTCTGTGATATATGCTATGATATTTTTTCTCTTAGTGCTCCAACTTAGAAAATTACAGCATTGCATGAAAATCTCAAATGCCATTAGACAGGAAAAAAAAGAGAGAAAGCTAGAAATATACACCCAATAATAGTACACTTTTTATGCAAAATCTTTGCCAGCTGCTAAGCATATTGTTGTCTCCTCAGTTCTGTTAGCAAATAGATATTATTTTAAGTAGTCAGGTTACACTAGATATTTTAGCTTGAAACAAATTATGAGCATGTACTAATGTGAGAAAATGAACTTCTGGATGAGAGAAATAACTTTGACATGACAGGATGAGGGTAGGTAGAAGTTAATCAAGGTAATCATGTCTGTAACAAGAGGATGATGAAAGATGATATGTTTCCAAATCCTTAATTTCTAGATATTATGAATGTAGACAGTTCCTCAAAAGATGTCCCATAAAAAAATGGAACCAAAACAAGAAAGTAAAGTGTATTTTAAAAGCATTCATGTGTCTTTCCTTTTGATTCACATTATTTTTGGGCACACCTCATAGTCTCATACTGAGCTACCATATTTGAGCTCTTTTTTCAAAAAATCTTCTACTGGGGTAATTTAGGTGGAACCTGAAGAGTGAAAATGAGCTTGAGTGAGTCCATTGAAGTTGGATAAAACTGTCCTTCAAAAATTAGATAGAATTTTTTTCTACTTTACACATTCTCTTTATGTAATTTGACAATTTTTCTTGTAATTTTATTTTTCTTGACCCATTTCAGAACTATGAAATTGTGTAGAAATAAAGGCAATTTTTTGGTTTACAGAAGTTTTACTTGTAATAAAAAGAAGGAGCAGTAGGAATAAAATCAGTCCACTTCTACACAGAATAGTTTTCATAGGTAACATGTTAAGAAATTATATTTTTGATATATAATTTGAGCTATCTTAACCTTGGTGAATCCTAGTCCAAATTTATCTCCCTTACTTGGATGATCATATACTTAAGCAGGTTAAGCACACCATTGACATCGTGTGCCTACTCACCAGTAGCAATTTAAATCAGGGTGAGTAATCAGCATGGAAATATCTAACGCTATGATTATAATCTTCCACAGAGTAGTAGTCCCCTTGACTGTTCATCTTGCTTCATAACTGAAGATAAACCTTTTACTTGAACCTTTGGTTAGTCTGTGTGATTTTTGGTTGTGAGGTAGGGCATGGGGAATTGGTGATGATGACTCATGATTCGATGCCATGAGCTGCAGCTTTCCCAGAGCAGCTGCTTTTTCTGATAAGCATAATTCTCTGCATTAGCCTTTTATTATCTGCACATTTTACTTGCTCATTAGGTCTTGCTCTTTATATATTATTGCTTCATTCATCTCACCTATTCTACTGTATGTTCCAAGATGGTCAAGTATTTTCATCTGTGTTTTCTATTTTTCTCTGGCAGAAATTGCTGAAGATTTTAGAAGCATGAGTGAATGCAGGTTGAATTTATACCTGAAGAAAACAGTGGGAGAAAGGTGCGACTGTAACAAAAATAGCTGGGTGGGGGGCAGAATACTAGGGGTGTACCCTTTTCTACTGCAGTTTTGAGAGCTAAATCAGTTGTAGGAAGAGCTAAAGGTCTGCTGCACCATGAGCACACACCACTTCTTGGAAACTGTTCCTCTGGCTATCACTTTCCCTTGGAAAATACTCAGGCTGTGTGCTGCCAACATTCATTCTGAGCACTCCATATGGACAGAGAAAGCATTGTTTAATATCTTCTGTATCTGATGCTTATCCACTTTCACGGGAGAGGTTCTTGTTTGAATTTTGCCAAAGAAAAAAGGTAGTAGTAATTCTATCACTTATGCCTCATGTTTAGTAAGTAATTTCTTTTATCATTAATCATAGAAGATTGTATCTAAATTTTAGCTTTGTGGGTTTTTTATGTTTTAAGAACTGGTAACTCCATGAGCATCTGAATTTTCTTCATGTATTATCAACATTGTTCTGTAACAGATTAAATGCCAACTTTACAACTTAAGAAATTAATGAATTTTCCTATTTTCCTTGGTAACATTCACAAACAAAAATAATTTTCAATTTGAATTTTAATCCTAGCCTACATTCTAGACTGTGATAGTCTAAAGAACTATAACATCAGTGATTTAATGGCCATATGAAATACAGCATTTTGATTCTAAAATTTTCAGGAACACTTTTGGTTTGCTTTAGGTTAATGAATATTCAGTGACATTAGGTTTGATTTTGGTTTGGGTTTTTCCTCTTACAGTCTTACTAAAAAGACTAGTTCACTGACGTTTTTCCTTTTTCCTTTTTTTCTTTTTGGCAAATGGATTTTGGAAATGTAAACCCTCAATTCTCATTTAATGTGATACATACCTACTTTGTAGACCAACACTTTATCCTTTACATGACTTAGGGATCACAGTCCTCTTGTCCTATGCAGATAAATATTGATTTCTAGATAGATTTCACTCATTTACTTCTGGTACAAGACTGAGAAAGTCCTTGAAGAATTTTGAGCATTGGGTTACCATCCTTAAGAGGCAGTTCTTATGTCACTGGATGAGGGTGAGAAGAATAATATCGGAGCACAGACTTCAGAGAATATTCAGGTTGGAAAAGTATTTTGAAAAGTTTTATCACCTAGATTGCTAGTTGAGGTTTGCAGTTTACATAATTTTGTTCTAAACCCTGGCATGTAGTATTAAAGCAAACATTATTTTGCTTCTTGCTCTTCCTGTTGTTTCAGATTAGTAGTCTTCCATTTAGGGAGCCTCACAAACACTTAGAACAAGTATCAGGCCTCCAGGAACACCTTCACAGCATCACTCCCTCTGCAGTGTATCACCCAGTTGCCTTGTGCAAGGTCAGAACATCACAGATGTGTGGGAGCATCCAGAGAAATAAACAATCTGTGGTGTTCTAAGGGTTTGCTCCTCCCTGCTGCTGTGATGCTGGAAATGCAGCAGCCAGCAAAGCTCCCTGGGTACCCTCCAGGCTTATCTGCAAACTCTCATCAGCTAGGGAACTGTCAGAGAGAACTTAACACAAGGATAAAGGGAAACATTTTAACCTCACAGTCCTTCACTGACACCATGGAAGGCTTCCAAAATAGTCCTGAAAAATCTGGAAAAACAGATCTCCTTCTTCACAGAGACCATAGAACAAACCCTGTTTACAAAGGAAATTAGAGGAATTCTGTAACACCTGTCCTCTGAGAAATCCTGAACATACGCTGTTCACACCTGCTGAATAAAGTTGTTTTCGAAACCCTTTTCTAATTAAGGAAGTGTATTTTTTTCCCTCAAATAAAAGAAACCTCATTCCAAAATATTCCACCATTGGCATTTTTCATACTATTTTAAAAGGATGTTTAAAAGACCCCCAAGTGCTGCATTCAATGTAATTTGATTCCTGTCTATTATGGCCACTGTAGTGTTACCAGTCCATTCTCCAGAACTTGCCAGTTCATGGTAAAAGCAATAAATTTCAGTCCTTGGAAATGAACTTTATTTTTATGGCTGTGTCAAAATTAGTTAATTGGACTAAAAAAATAGGTTTTCTTTATATAGATTTGTAGTCGTGCTAAGTGAAACTGAATTATGCTGATTATACTTATATTTATATTAATAATGTGAAACTGCATGCATATCATTAGATCTTTATCGCTAATTTTAGAAAATTGCTTCAGTATGGTCAGCATGATATTTATTTTTATCAGCACTTCAAATTTAGTCTGGTTTTGATTCTTACTATCTCTTTACAGCAATAATCATTTTTATTTATTTAAGAAAGTAATTAAACACAGTTCAGCATATCTTTTTGGAGCTAGTGTAAAAAGCTCTTGCTGTGATACTAAATGTGAGACATCTTTCTGGGTGAAATTATTGCACTAATGATTAAAAATCTAATTTTTTATTCCTCATTTAGAACTTTATTATCTATACAAATAGCATCATTAAAAAAAACTAAAACAGTTCCTTAACAAGTTCCTTTGGCGTGGAGAGAACTTATTCTGCTATTCACACAGGCTGTTTTCCTCAAGATATTTAAACTCCATTGATTGATACAGAAGAAGAGTAAATAGTTTCAATGTTTAAAAGAATGAACATTTCTTCTCTTTATCTGAGATTTAGGGGAGCAAGTATGAGCTAGCTTGGCTTTTTTTCAAGACGCAGAATTCGTAGTGAATAAAACCAAAGTGAATAAAATATGTGACTTTTGATACCTCTGTAGTTAACTCTGGACTCCTCAAACTGTAGCTGAATTATTATGGACACATCTTCATTGCCATCTCCTCAAGGAGGGAGCATTTCCATCTGAACCCAGCCTCAAGAAGTTTTGTGTTGGTTTGTGTGTTTTTTAACAAGATTGAGAGAAACTTTGTTAATGAATGATAACTTTATGTCCAAGAGGATTTATCTCTTTATGATTAAAGATTTTTATCTTTAGAAAGAAATTACAGTAAACCTATCATTCAGAGTGTGTGTTTTAATGATCTTCCCAAATTGTGCTAAGATGAAGGGCATAAAGCTTTTTTTAAAGACTAGAAATAACAGCAGCATGTAACAAACTGAGAATGTCCATCCAAAGAAGGGTTTTAAAGGAAATATTTAAAGACAGAAAAAATTAAATAAAAACATTTTATACCAAGTAAAGACAGAGAAGGAAAATGAAATGTTGAAGACTGCAACAGCCACTGCAGATAAATTGTTGAAAATAAAATAGCTTCACTACAAAAATTATTTCTCAATTTGTTCCCAGTTAGAGAAATAGAAATTACCTTTAAAATTAGCAAGAAAGGGAAGCATAGCTGTAAAAAATAAGATTTTAATATAAATTCTAAGGGACTGGTGTTTTACTTAGACAGGTGCAAAATGCATGGTTTATGAGGCCTGATTTTTGAATTATCAATGGGCAAATTCCCCCCAAATTCCATTCAAAGCCTCCTTATGAGGGTAGTCACATATTAAGTACTTGAAAAGACTGAGCTGAACTTTGCTAAAAATAAAATGAAAGACAGGCGTGACTGGCAGCAAAAGTGGTCATGTCCAAATCCATGACATTTATGGCTGTATGGCTGCCTCATTCTACAAGGAAAATCACTTTCCCTTTGCCCTTGCCACTTCTGAGAACAGGATCATAACATGCATGATAATCTCATCTTTTCCCCCCAGACATGAATGAGATTACACCTATTTCAAATATTAAAAAATGAACCCTTGCTAGCTACCTTGCTTTGTATGTATTCCTTATTTTTCTTTGTCAAAGGGAAAAGTTGAATTAGTTTTATGTTAAAGTGGGTTATTCATCTTTAAGAAAACCTGGAAGTGGCCACTGTCAGGCAATAGGACTATACAATCCCCACATAGATACCCCTCTTTCATACTTGTACATATAGAGTTCTGCCAGTTAAAAATGAAGTCTGATCTCTTGGTATGCACAGAGTTTGATTAGCTAAATACTTCACACCAAACCTGTGAAGACTTGCAGAGCATGGCCTCAAAAGACCTTCCAAATTCAGGAGTCCCAACAATTTTCATTGCTTCAGAAAATTTAATAAACATTGTGTCTTCAAATATATTCGAACAAATCTGTTTATGCTCTGCTTTAGGGATTACCATCTTCAGGCAGCAGGTATACCAAAAGTTGTAATTCTTGTGTGCTGCTCATGAGCATGAGGAAAATGTTAGAATGGCCAAAGAAGGTAGAACCTGAGGGAAATGTCCAAAAAAGGGATTGTATTTGACCCTGTGAGTTTTTATCCTTGAGCTCCTTGCATATAAAGCATATAACTCTATATGACTAAAGGTGTCCAAAATTAATGAATAATAAAAACTATTTCCAATAGCTCTATTTAAAGCCAAGTATGACAGGTGGAGAACTGTTTCTTTTAACTCCTAAATGAGCAGCCAAATTAGCTCAAGGTGGGGGCTGTATTTGGGTACTGAATTAAGCAAAACAGTGATTTCTAACTTTTAAATTATTAGCAAAGGCACAAATTTATTCATCTTCATTTGAGTCTTGTTGGTCTTCTTACTACCATAACTGTCTGCATAATGTCTCTTTTGCAGCTGTGACACTTTCAGTCTTCATTGTTCTGTATCTTTTTTAACAACAGAATCATAAAAACAGAGGAAATATCACATCATCTCTCTGGACTCACCTTCTTCTATTGTTTGATGTTCAGCTTCATTATCTCCTACCTTTAAAGGGTCAGTGTTCCAGCCTGTAACTGGTCTTTCAGCTTGGGAAATCTGAGGCGCTGTTACAGCATTCAGTTTTGTTCTGTTTTGCTGCCCTTAGTTGTCAGTAGGTAAAGCTTTTCCCATTCCTGAGAAGCACAGAGCCTCCCATGAATAGTTCCCTTATAAAGCCGCCCTTTGTCTAAGGTCTCCTCACTCAGCAGAATTAGCAGGATAATAAAAATGTCAGTTTAAGTTTTAGTAGGAAATGCTTGACTTTTTTAACAAGAGAGGAGCACTCAATGTTGAAGCAGTCAAGAAAGAAAATGTCTTTTCATGACCACAGGAATTAGAGGGCAGGGACAGTGAGGGAGAGAGCAAAGGGTGGGAAACTGGTTTTCTTCCAAAATGAGTAAAAGCTACATTTAAGGATATAATTGAATGATTTGGCATTATTCTGAAGAAGTAATACATCATGTCCTTTTTAAATGGATAAAACCTAAGTGTATACTAATCCTATGTGAAAATAAATGTTTGAAGTATCAATGGATGAATTTACGAATACTTTAAATGGACAAAACAAGCTACAACACAATTGCCATCTGAGTTTGAAACTACAAGGCAAATTATCTTCAATAAAGTAGCATTAGAAAAAAAGAAATGAGGAAACTTTAAAAAAATTAACATCTTGTCAGCACACTGACTTCACTGCTAGCTTAATAGAAAAGTCTGCTATCAGTTTTATTTCCTTTGAGGATAGCGAAGAAGCTATTACAGTGCAAAATCCCTCGTGCCTATGAGAAAAGAGCTGAAAATAGACTGAAAAATGTGGGGGAAAGGCAGGCATAATCAAAATTAGTTACTCTGCAGGAATATTTTTTTTTAATATCCCAGCAAATTATACATTTTGCACATTTTTCTGGTTACCTAAAGAAGATGCTTACAGTATTTTATGTAAGCACAGAAAAGAAGGAAACTGAATTATAGGAGGCTCGAAGAGAACACTAATAATTGCTGCAAAAGGCACACTTAAGCAAAGATATTCAAACCCAACATAAAGGGACATTCTGAGAAATACTAGTAGTATTTAATTAACAGAGAATCACAGTTGAATCTGTGACATACCGCAAAGGCTAAATATTGTTTTGTGTGCCTAGAAACATGTGTGGGAGGCAAGAAAAATAAGAGCTGTTCATCACAGAGGCACAGTGAAACTTGTCAATAACAACCTCACAAAGGGCACAACTTTCATCATCATTGTATCCAATGGCTGCCTAATGTAAGATGATTAATGTAAGGCATGTCTCCTGGGGATGGGGGTTTGTGGTTACTGTAGGTAGAAGTGGCTGTCAAGTGACTGGTAATATTTATCTTGTTCTGAGACATGGTTTTTCTTTCCCTTTACATGAGCAGGCCTGGCATAGCTGTGTATTCCCAAACACTGAAAGCCTGTGTGATGGTTAGATTTGAGAACAACAAGATAAAAACACATTTCAAGAAGTGGTCAGCACCAAAATGGGAATTTGTGTCAGTGTTGCCTGGGAGGCAGAGATATTCCTGCTACTGATTAATGATTTTTACAGTAAGACTAAGACTGGAGTGTTGAGCAGGGAATGATAAGGGGAAGGATTTGGCATGTCATGGAAAGGCACATATACCAAGAATACCAAAACCACTGTTCCCAGCTAAGCCTTCTCACTTCTTCCTCCAGGGTTTTCTACATGAGGAAGTCAAACATAACAGCTGGCTTAATATTGATTTCTTGTATTATTGCCTTGGCTGCTTCCTTTGGCTGTTTTCTCCATCTCTTGTATTACAATGTATTTTCACTGCAAAGTTGACAATGCAGCAGGAAACAAAGCATGGAGGAATGTATGGCATAAAAATTGATTGAAGAGATGTTGGCGATGAAAAATGGAACAAGACAAACTAGCATAAATACAAGAATGAGCAGGGAAAATTAGCCAGAGACCTGATGTCTTATGAACTGCAATTGAATGAAAAACTTATTTTGATTGGAAGTGGCCAAGAAACCACCACAGTCCCTCAGAGAAGTTCCACTTTGGCTGCTCTTTTCCAAAGAGGAAAGTATGAAAATACCACAAGTTATTTCAACATTTTAACTTTTACTATTGCTTTGCAAGTGCTCATCACTAAATTTCAAGTTAACACATGGTAGTGTTCTGTGTTATAGCAGTATGGCAGCACACTCTTTTGGTTACCAAACACAGTATGAGCTGAATACATCGTCTTTGGCCCAAATTACGACTGCACAATTTCTCTGAGCAAATGCTGTATGTAATAGAACCATAGAACTGTGTAGGTTGGAAGACCTCTAGGATCATCAAATCCAGCCATGAATCCAGCACTGCCATGTCCAACACTAAATCACGTCCCTAAATGTCACATTTGCTGTCTTTCAAATACCTCCAGAGACTGACTGTACCACTCCCCCAGGAAGCCTGTTCTAATGCTTAACAACCCTTTCCATCAATAAATTTTTCATGATACCCATGGCACATGATTTCATGATTTCCCCTGGCACAACATGCTGGTTGACCCAATTTGCTGGTCATCCCCCAAATGCCACGTGATGGCACTGAAGAACTTCTTTTTGTGAAGAGAAGCCCCTCAAATAAACCAACAAAAATACACAGTCTAAAACATGTAAACAGACCAAGAAAACTGTTTAACAAGCAAATACCTACTCCAAAATGCCCTGAAATTTTCTTTTTCCACACTTCATAGAAGTTATCCCCAATTCACTTGAAATTGAAGAAATCACATCTTATACAGAATAAGATGTGAGATTCCCATTCATAAATATCTCTGTGCTACATTGTGAAAGTTTTGGTGATTAGCACATATTTTTAGGTTAATAAAATATAGCATTGTTTTCTTATAGCATAAAGAGAAACAAAAACTAACACAAAAAATAGTATCTTTATTCCTTAGTTTTCAGTGTCTTCTCCAGCAGAATGATCCCAAAGATCCAGTTTTGCTACTGCAAGGACAGGGAGCAAGCATGGTAGCTTCCATGTATTTTAACAGCTTAAGATTTCAGTTTTAGAAGAACTTGAATACCCTGTTATATATGTGACAAAAGGAAGGATATGTACTCTTCAAAACCTAGAGAAGCTATTGTTTGAGACAGAATGAAAAAAACTAACACTTGCCAGCAATCTTTTTCTCCTTCCTTTTGCAAGGTGAATTTTCTGACAGGTTCATCTGCACTGCTTGCCTAATAATAGCAATTTTCTGTGTAATTGGGAGCATAAAAAGAGGTGGGTAAGCCTTTGAGGAAAGCACACTAAGCATGCAAATACTGCTTGTAATTGGTACATAAATTTAGATGGTCTAGTTGCATATGTATTTCCTACTTAATGGCAATATTTAGAAACTTGATACTTTTTCTGCTTCCCAACTTTCCAGGCCCTAATCAGTGATCCTTCAATGTGCTTGATTTTACATATCTTTTACAAGACCCTAAGCCCAGAACTAATTGTTAGAAATTATACATACTTCATCCATCTGTCTTTTGCACAAAAAATAATAATGAGAAATAGGAACAATATGCAGGTATGGAATGATACTTGACAGATAATTCACAGTTTTCTTTTGTGTTTCAAATTTAGGTTTGAGCTGCTCAGACTGAGCTTTGTCTGAGCTGTCTTCTGCACAAAGTGGTTTTGCGGATAGACTTGACCACTTATAGACAACATATCAGCATTCTTTTTCAAAATACAAATTCAAGATTACTTCCTTCCATAATTTTCCCTCACCCATAGCGCAAGATAAGCCTAAGTGGTTCACATACACAGATTTCAAGTTTCTTCAGGATTCTGTTTTCATCAATAAAATAGATTTCATTAGTCTCCGTTGAACTCATCAGCAGCTTCCAAAACCAGTTAATCTTTATTCTGATGCTAACTTCACTTTGTTCTTAATTTCTAGAATCCCATATACTTCCATTCCATCCTTCCATTTAATTAATTAATTAATTCTTCTCTGTCCTTTTTATCTGTCTCTTCCCTGTTCTTCCATATTTCTTCTAATTTCTCAGATCATCTTCATATTGACTTCCTATTTTTGTCAGTACTATTTATCCAGTTTATCCAGGTCATTGAGCTCTGGTAAGTCCCAACCCAGAAATGACAGTGAATCCTAAAACACTGGTGACTGGTAACATCCTCACAAGGCAAAAGATGGTAGCACTATTTCTGAGGCAGTGACTGCAGGTTCTGGCTCCAATTCGGGACTGCATGGGTAAAACACTCTCTAGAATTTTCCAAGGTAAAGCAATGCCTTGGGGAGGCTGTACCCAAAAAAAGATATACCTGTCTGTTAGCCAGCAATCTAAAATTGTGTTCACCCTTTTTTTTATTTAAACCAAAGCCCATACATCCAATAGGAGATTTGCAGAAAAATATGCTAAATCGGGATGCAGTAAATGTGTACTGTGACTGTGCTGATGACCACCTTAATTACTATTTTTTACAGGTAGAAGCAGTTACATATTTAGTCCCCATTGTTATAATTCTTGACAGTAATTGTCCCACTCAGCTGTGTGCAGGTTTTAAATTGAGACATTATCAGTTGGTAAGTACATGTTCCACTAACATCCCAATTATATCCACTGTCTCCACATGCAATCATGAATATAATTGTATGCATGAATACTGGCATTGACATTAAATTGTGTAAAAATTGGATAGCTTAGAAAAATAACAGACTGTCTGTTGTTTTACTTCACTGCTTTTTACAGCTATTGTCAATCTAAGAGTCTGGACTCTGCTAGGGTTCACAGGAGCTGTTTTTTTTGCAGCATACTGTGGCCGAACCATTCTATGTGGTTTCCACTTGATTTAAAAAATACTTCCATGTTATTCAATTGTGGCATAGATTTTAATTTTCTGAACAAATAGTATAAATCTATAATATCTTTAAAAAAGACAGAATCTCATTTTAATATTGAGAAATGTGTAGGAGAAAGGAAGAAGACACGTATAGGACTAATAAGACAACTCTTTATTCATAAACTTAAAACCAAAATATGTTCTACCATGATATAATTGTAAAAATTCAACACAAGTCCTCTTATTCTCATCTTTATCAGGCCTCTTAACTTTTCCTAAAAAAGAAATAACCTCCTTCAGATCATCATAGTAGGGCTTTTTACATAATTTTTCTGACTGAATAAATTTTACCTAAATGGGAGGAATGAAAATTTCTGTTTATGAAAACTTACCAGGGAGAATTCTATTTCCCAAGATAGGAGTATTTTCTGATAGAAACAGAAAAAAAAAAAAACATTAATTGCTTTTTAAACTGGGTCAAATCTGATAGCAAATTTCCTGATGAAAGAATCTAACCCAAAGATGATAGACAAATAAACATGTGAGATTTAGGTGATGTCAGATGTGATATAGACATGACAAAATATGCTATCACAGGAAGATTTTGAAGGTGCGTGTTATAAGCACTCCCCAGGGCAGATAGATTTTTCTGGGATTAGTCCTCTGAGGCTCATGTTGTTACAACTGGTATAAATCAGCTGAGAAACAGGAGAAAACTGAAACAAACTTGTTTTCATTCATCCAAGTGAGAATGCAGTTAAGTATAAAGGAGGATCAGAGAAGAAGATAGTGAGGTAAGGAGAACACCAGTAGATTTCCATTTTTTTTAAGGTAAAATAGTTTTGACTTTTACATATTTTCCCAGGTACCCATTTTTGCATTTTCTCTTTGGCAGCAAATTCTGCAGCACTGAAGTTTTCAACACCTCTGTTCAATCTTAGTGCCCACAGCAACATTATTTAACTAAACCATGGGATCCATCTGCTATACTGTAGGAAATGATAGGTCCTTCACTGTCATTATTTAATTTACTTGTAAATTACTGATGAGATGAGAAAAACTTCAATCTTAGACAAAAACATTTGCCAATGCAAAATGTATTTCACAGTACAAGAAAGTGTGCAAAGCAGTCTTAATTTGCCTTTGTATATCTCATTGATTGTATTTTTTTAAACACAGGACATAAAAGGAGAACTTTTTTTTCTTTAGTATAGTATAACACACAAAGGTTTATTTTTATATCCTTTCAGAAGAGCAGGTATTTCAGATATAGTTTTGACAAACTATAATAAATATCTATTAAAATATAAAGGGAGAGCAGAGAAGAAAAACAATGTTAATCTCTTAGGATAGTCATAACCTTTTCCCTGAAAAACAGTTGTAAAAACCTGATTGATCCATTACTCTCTCCTTTGTATTTTAAAAATTATTGCAAGTTGCAAAGAAAAAACAAACAAACAAACAAACAAAACCACCTGAGAAGCTGTTTGCCATTTGAAAAAGAAGATTAATGAGAGCAATATGTATTAACAAACACTGACCCACTCATTGCTGCCTGTAGGTAGTTTTTTCTCTGAATTTGCTAACAACTGCTGAAACCTTTTGTTTTACATTTCACTAATATGCAAATATTGAGCCTTATGGCCATTCCAGATGTTCTAGTCTGGGCACATGGTCTTGATTGCTGTAAAGCTCATCTCCAGAAGTTAGGCCATAACTTCAAGACCCTTTATGATACTGACTGTTACCAGGAAAGACATTATTGCTATGAGAAATATTATATCCTCTGAAATATAAAATACATAGTTATGGCAGTAATACAACTTAAGTGTAAAATACCATAAAGCATGAAGTAAGAATTTTATGATGAAATTTTACAATTTATAGAGTACAAATAAAATAAAGATAATAAATAAGATAAGAAAATAAAGAGAAAAAAAATCAATATCTCCTTTAGACTTCCTTTTTACAAATTTACTTGCAACTCACTGCAGGTATCAGTTGTCATTAAACAATTCTACATTGTATTGAAAACTTAGCAAAGTTATTTCTTTCAATAGTTTTCTGCTATATATCAAAATAAACCAAACAACAGATCCCTTCTTTTCCTTTCTACCTATTTTTTTTTTTTCACCAGAAATCTGATCTTCCTGTTGGGGCCTGTGTGCTGCCAATCCTTGTATTTTCCATTCAGAAGGTTCCTGTACAAGCAAGCATTACTCCCAAAACACAGGTCACCCAAAACCCCTTTTGCTAAAAGTCAATCCTGGTCACCCTTGCAGGTCACAGCAAGGGCACATGGCAAGAGAAACAATCTTTGTGGTGGTAGCCTAGAGAGCTGTGGGGGATTTCAAACTCTTCCAGCTGACAAACAACTGCTGTAGTTTGCAGAGGGTTATTTCCAGTCGGACCAGCTACTGAATTGGATTCTAAGTTGCTCTGTGGTTTTTTTTGTGACCAGGACCCAGGGTATCTAAAATGAAGCCTCAGAATGAAAAGAGCGATTGACGATTTTGTTCTACTGGCAAAGGAAAACCTTTCCAAGGACAGTAAATCTTGTTACATAGAAAACAGTTTTTTGGCTAGGGCCAGTCTGAGATTGAGAAATTGACTCGTCCAGGAGGCAAGGTCCAGAACAAGTTGAGTGCCATCCTCCTTCCCAAGTGCAAATTAGATTTCCTTAACCTTTCCTTCTGCAACATAAACATTTAGACAAACAGTCAGACAAGTATTATATGCTGTAAAACAAAACATTACACAGTAGACACATCTTCCCCTGGGGAGAGGAATGAAAGAATAAACATGTAACAAGCATTAGTCACATTGCTTAGTGCACTACTGGAAAGCACTTAAATATTCATTGTCAGTATGCTATAAAGAGATATATGAAGTATAATAAATGTGCTATATAGCTTGTCAGATAATTTACTGCAATCGTGATCAGCCTGGGTTAGAACAAATTTTAAGAGTTATTCCGTGTACAGTTGGGAAAAGCATCAAAATCTTGTCAAAAATAATTTTGTATTTGTCTTCCTAAGTGCAGGTATGAAAAGCATTCCTGATTTTTAAAAATCTTTAAAATCTTTTTTAAATCTTTAGCAGCACCTATAATTGGTGAATTGTCAAAGGCCATCTAGGTTGACAAACTGTAGAGAAATATCCTGAATAAGAGGATACTGTCCTCCCCATCACCATCATCTGACTGTTTCCTAGCAACCTTTCAGTATCATCTCAGTTTATTTCCATTTCCATAGGGACTGAGACAGCAGCAGTTAACAACTGCAGCACGTAGATACAGCCTAGGAAAAGAGAGCAGCCAGTGGAAGTCGCACAGAAGGAAATAGCTGCTGTGCTCCGCAGAAAGTTTTTGGGAATACTTGACAGTCCCTTCTAACTTGGAATATTCTATGATTCTGTTATTCTATACATAGGTGAAACTTCCATCTCTGTTTGAAAGTTCATATTTACAGTCAGTCACTTGCAGTCTATAGTTTATAAGCACTGATTTTTTAGAACAGAACAGACATTTCAGTTGGAAACACAAATTAGTTCTTTGTACATATGAACTGGAGACAGTAAAAAAAAAAAAAATCAAATCCCACTATCCTGAGTTGTCCAAGACAATTGATGGTCTCAGGTTTGGAATATGCAAGACAAGCATACTGAAAATTCATCAGCAGTCAGAGATACGCTTCTGGTCTATAACTGAGCTCTGCTGCCAGAATTCAATTTACTGACATAACAATAAAGTCTGTGATAAAAATAGTAGATTTGCAGTAGATTCTAAATAGAAACAGTTTTCTAAATGTTTTGATTTTGGTGGGGGGTATTGTTATTCATTTGGTTACCTATTTATTTTGCTTGCATGGAATATTTCTCTGTTTCTCATCACATCTTACCCCCTGGCATGGGATTTTCAAACTGCATTAGATGGAAGTCAGCTCTGTCAAAATTCCTTCTTTAGACTGGTCAGTGGTGAAAGGTGAAGCATATCACATCTTACCAAGAGTGAATCCAAACTGGCCTAGTTTTCTACTTTTCCTGTCATGACGTTCTCATCTTGAATAGAATTTAACTCCTAACGTGAGTTCCACTGCGGTTACTGCAAGTTTTTCAGCATCTTATTGTCATGTTGTGAAAGAATAACTGAGACCATGAGCTGTGGCCAGGATTGGACAGCAGTTCCGTGTGGACAGGTCCAAAGCGTGCAGCCAAGCCTGCTTCTGTGAGCATTTCTGCACACTCTGCAGCATGCAGAATACAGACCTGCTCTTTTACTGCAGAGTTCAGGGGCCCACCTCTGTTTCCTAGGTCAGAACTGCAGGATTGTAGGGTCTCCAATGCCCATTTGATTCTGTTCATTTGGCTTTACTGAGTGGTTAAGGAGACCTGGCAGAGTTGCTGTTGATGAAGAACAATCTGGGTGGATCATGCAGCTGCAGTGCTTCTTTTCACTTCTTCGTTCTGTAACTTGTTCCAACTGTTTGTTCAGATACTCAATATTGTGGTGCTAATGGTGCTTAATAACTCAATATTGTGGTGTTAATGGAGCTATGGTAGTGGCACAAGAGTTTGTACAGGCTAGGCCTGAACATCTAGGAGGCTGTGGGAAAGAAAGGGTAGATGAGCAGGCACATTCTCAGCCAGGTAAGATGCACACACTAATAAGACAACTTGAAAGTGGAGGGGAATGGGAGGAATCAATTCATTAAAACATTTGGAGATTCACTACAGGAATTTCAACAGATATGTGTAGTGACTCTTACAGAGTAAATTATATGCTCTCTTACAGAGAGTAAATTATGCAAAACTCTGCCAGACAGTGTCTAACCTTACACAGACTTCAGTGGTTCCAGGATTTAATCAAGTCATCTCAAGCACCACAAAATTAATGCTTCTCTTTGAAAAGCAGAAAATTGAGCAAATCAAGCTTTGAGTATGTAAAATGTTGTTATGTTACTCTCACTTGTAATGCATGAATTGAGGCACAAATTTTAAACTTAAGTTTACCTTTCCATTTGAGTTAAATCACTATTTATCTGTATATGTTATTTATATCAAAGGCGCAATTCCAAGAGTGAGGTTTTGTACAAAACTGTAGGCTAAAATAAACAACCTTCGACTTTAGCAACTCAGTCAATTCTGGTTTTATTTCCCTCTTTGGCTTTGCAGCAAACTTTGAACAGCTTCTTGTACAGAACCACTGAATCCTATCGATGGGAAGAGACCTCTCTAAAACACACAGTCCAATTCCCTTGCTCAAGGTCACCTCCCTTTACCAAAGCTGTTATCACTTTCTGCTCTCTGCTCCAAGCACTGCAAGTACATCCTCCATAGCCACATCTTCTGAGCATTCTTCCATTGTAAGGGTTTGTGACTCACTCACAGGCAGCCATTGACCCCATATCCAATTCCGAGCCTTTCCTGAGAGCCCAGAGGGAATGGTGCTGGAACAGGCTGGTGCCTGCTGTCCCCTGGGTGAAGGCAGGCAGCATTAACTGCATGGGATGGACAAACCACTGTACCACTTCTCAGTGGCTGTGGAAGGGTCGGAGATGCTGTGAAGCTCTGGGTGCAGAGCTGAAGTCTGGGAGCCAGCAGGGGCAATGGGAACTTCTGTCTTCTTGGTGCCCAGCTTAGGGCCCAAAGGGTCTGAGGAAATAGAAATAATTGCTCAGGAGCAGGGCTGGAGACCCTGCAGCACCTTTGGAGGCAGCTAAGCTGGGATCCTGGGCTGTGGGTAGGTTCAGGGTAGCTAGGAGAGGACAGTCAGGTCCACAATTCTTTCACAGCAAAGGTCTCTTTTTAGAACCCAGTGCACTTGAGGATGTGCTGTGAATAAAAAAAAATTACTTCTGCAAAGTAAAAAAAGTGTTCACTCAAGCTGAGAATAATTGAGTAATACAATTTCATTTTTGTTAACCAAAATAAATAGCTGAGAAAACATAAATTTTCATAACATAACATAAAAAAATAAGAAAATGGTTTTTACTGGCAAAGTAAATGATATCACTGAAACTGCAAGTTGATCTCATTAGCAGCAGGATATTGTACAAGCTTAGCACAACAATTGCTTAAACACTCTCAAGATTATTTAGAAAGTTCAAATATATCTCACTTGGAGTCCACTGGATTTTGTTCTCATATTGTAATCCCTAGGAAGCTAAATTATTTGTTGATTTGTTAAGAAGAGCAATATTCTAAATGCAAGAACTGAAGTGTATGTAATTGAGGTTCAAATGGAGGGACATTAACCCATTCACTAAATTTTAGTGCGGACACTTAGATTGTTCCAAAGATAAAAATAAACTCTTTTTCAGTTGCAGCCTTTCCCTTCCAGAAACTACATTTTAAGAATGAAAGAACTTTGCTGAGATATTTTGTTTTAATATCTTATTCTAAAAGTGCAATAAAAACTACTTTTAGAATGACCCAATACTTGCTTACTTAAGATTATAATCTGAGACTGTATTTTAAGTACTGCTATCAGTATTATGTTTCATTACTGAAACTTTTTCAGCATGTCACATTAGAGCATAAGCTCCAAAGGAGTAAGGTGATGGAGAAATTTTAAGGCCAGGAAGAAAATGTGAATTAGTATGGTTTTTAGTCTGAGCACTGGGAGAGTTCAGCACATTCTGACTTTCAGCTACAGTCAAGAAAAGAGATTTATAGTAAATTATATGCCATTAACCTTTGAAAGTAACTTTCCCTTTACAGGAGTTGTATTCTACCAACTGCTTATTATATTATCAATTCCTCCCAATAATAGAGCCTTTTAAACTGCCTCTTAAAAATTAATTTCTCTTGCTAATAATGGGAGCATTCCTGGTCTGCAAAAGAATAAACTGTACTTGAATTATTTCAGCCCACAAGTATTGCCTTCTTCTAGTGTTGTTTATGTGAGTAAATACTAAAAAGTATTTGAGCTTTTAAAAATAAAACGGTTCTCATCTGTTTAACTTCTGCCAGATGTAGTTAACTGAATTCCTAGTTTGAGCAATTTCCTTTCTTCATTTCTTCACTGTTTGCAAGTTGGTATCCCTGAAAGTTGCTTGTGAGCCCTGTAATGATGCCACTCCACAATAATCATTAATTGTGGGCTTAAGTAGGCTGTGCTGTATGTATCATTCATCTCTGTATTTTCATTTGAAATTCCATAGGTCATACTTTTAAATATCCTATGAGGAAAAAGAAAGAAAAAATGAGAGCTCATGGTATGGGGTTATCAAAAGCTTCCCTGTTTCTAACACATACTCATTAGCCTTCCATCACCCTCCCTTCTCTGTTTCCCTTTTCAAATTTGCATTTACTTTGCACTTTTATATGTCCTCTTTTTCCTTTTCTCTTAGTTTGTTGTTTTCTCTGTTCTTTGTTCATTTCCTTTGTCTCTCTCCAGGATATCTAGTGGGAATATTTATTAGCACTAGAATTTGGACTTCCTCAGCTAATTTTGCTGTAAACTTGACAGACATACATAGAAATGCCCTTGTTCATGATCACACAAGTGGTCATACTTCTTTGCAGCAGTTCTAGCTGGTGTTTTTAAAGTATCAATCTCTTGTTTATTTGAGGAAAACCAAATGACAGATAAATAGAAACTTGGGATTCTGACAGTTCAGACCAAACTTAAAGTACTCTTGTGTGTTAACAGAGATTTGTTTTCAGTTTTTCTTTCATTTATGCTGGGTTGATTGCATCCTGTAGGTTCTTTCCTTATCTTTAGTTAAGGATAAGACAACTTTATATTCCACAGGTTGTAACTGTGTTTGACTGGTCAAAAAATCCTGTGGTCTCAAATGTGTCTATAAGACCCCCATGAGAAGATTTCTTGTGGATATAAAGACAGGCACTAAACCAAGATATTATTCAGACTTTTAAGAAATGTATTTGATAAAATTAAATAGGAAAAAATTCAAACCAATATATTATTCAATTATTTAATTTGGAGATATCTAGATATGGGATATTTGCTTTATTTTACTTAATTTTTGTCCCTTTAACACACTCCTCCCAACATGAATTTTAAACACATGAATTACAAAGCCAGTGTTGGATAATGACACCCTTAATTTTAAAAGCCAGTGGTTAAAGGGTAATTACAGCAAAAATGTTGTCACCTTGATGCCCAGTATACAGTACGGTATCTTCAATTTTGAGCAAGCATGGAATTCAGCCACAGGAATTGTCCTGAAATAGCTTGCTATCTGCAAAACTTTGACCTTTAGAAATACTTAAGACTATCTTAAAGGTGATATGAGAGCCCAGAACCTGAACTGCAATCATTCTTCCTTCAAACACTACATTGTGTTAGTTAATGTGATCACATCTCATGAATTGAGTCCAGTTTTATTCTCCTTGATTCTTTACTCAGCTTCTGCAGTTTCATACATTAACAGAAAAAAAGAAGACAAAAAAGCCCAAGTCAGTGATGACACTTTTATAAAGTAGCCCACCAACACTGTCATTTACATTTTAGTGTGGGTAACAGGAGACATTGGGATTGCTGCCCTAAAGGAAAATATTTTTAAGATAAGAATACAAAACTGCAAAGCATGTGAAAAAAATGAGGGGGTTTTGTCATTTTTTCTCTATTTTTATCCCTTTTATCAAGATTATAAATTGCAACACCCATGGCAGGGAAACAGGATTCAACAATAAGTATTATAATTTATTTGGAATACATAAAAAACCACGACTTTCTACAAAGGTATGAAGATCTTCCCCCAAACTACAGACCTGCTCAGTGAGAATACATCTTAACTCTTTCAAGGTTAGTTTGCAAGCTGCTAGAGAATCCTTGTCATTCTCCATTCTAGGAGAACCACTCCTAAAAAATTACTCATTCTTGCCATACCTATGGAAAATGGAATAGTATCAGAAGGAAAAATTCAAATGGAAGTGATTAGTGAGGTCTCGTGATTTCTGGTGACATATTTTAAGAAATGGTCATCACTTTTATTTGCTCCAGAATTTTTCTACCCTAGTAGCAGAAGTGAATGTATATTATCTTCTTGGTGATGGCACCCTGTGGCTCAGCATATCATTCAAAACTGAAATGTGTGGCTTCTCTGTGAGTGCTGTAGGCTGTGAACAGTGGCAGCTCAGAGAACAATGCCATTTCACTTCTGTTATCAGCTAGCAGTAGACCAATACCTGTAGGAAGACAGTAACATCTTAAAAAGCCTCTGTTGACCACTTAGAGCCTTGATTCCATACTGGTAAAATGAAATTAAAATAAGGCTCACCCACCTGCTCCAATGGCTCATATTAATACAGAGAAGTCAACATGAGCAGCAAAGCAGTAAAAGGCCCTTCCCCATGAATGATAAGTGGAAGGTATTGGCCACCTAAGACCGAAATTACCCAGAAAAGGAGAAGCGGTGTGTCTCACTTGTGCAAAACCATAAAGCAGACAACTCAGGTACTAAGACTAACAGAGAAATGTGGAAAAAGAAGCAGCTTTCAGACAGACATCCTTTGTCACCAGTGGGTTTCCTGTATCCTTGAGCATCTCTGCCGAACTGCTATTTTAGAGGGTACTGTTGCCAACGGCTTCCATGAGCTATCATAACACATATGTATATTAACTGCCAAAGGTGTTAAATAAATCTTTCTGCATCTTGGCTTTCTTACACATGACAGCCTACACAGAATGTGGTTTTGCTTTGTTACAGCCTGCTATACTTCAAGTGAAATAATATACTGGATTTGTGCCATTGACTTACACCCTTTGCATCCTTCTTATGCCAGCAGATTTATGCATTGCTGACAGCAGGGACAGACCATAATCATATATTCCCCCTTCCATTTTAGTAGAGAGAAATTAATATATCTGATTAAAATATCTTCACAGACTGACAGGGACAGCAGTAACAGTACGAGGGAGATTCTCATTGCGTTTGAAAATTACCTGAGGGGTTTCAGATGGTCTTTTAATTAATTTAGAATAACTTCTGAGTAAAAATGACAATACAAAATCAAATCATTGAAACAAAATGCCTGAATGACATTTGAATTTTATTTGGTAATTCCATAGGCCTACTGAATTGGGATTGCCTCATCACATGGCAAAGATTCAAGAAATTTCCAACAGAGAATAAATGACCAGGATGGTGCTTTGCACTTTAGAGTACTCAAGACATTTATCTATTGGAACATATATATTACTACAGGCTTAATTCTAAAGAATATGTTCTTGCACTTGTTTCATCATCACCTGTACATTTGAAAGATGATACCCAAATTACCATCTTGAATACATTTGCTGTTAGGTCTTAACACATATTTTGGACATACTGAAGGTGTCTCTACAGTGGCACCAGTATAATTATACACTTAAAGCAAATAGCAAAAATGTTACATGTGCAAATTTATTTTAAATTTAGATTTCTGGCAAGTACATGAGAAAGGATTCAGAGTTATGTTAAAATATCTGAAAATAATTGCCACTAAGTTTAATCAGCTAAGTGAAATGTGAAGTCAACACAAGGTCACCTTAAAAAGGAAAATAATTATTTCAGCAGCCATTGCACAGAACCAGTAGGCATGACTGGGAGCTTAAAAACAAGAAAGGACAGAGTTCTTCAAAGCTGTGTAAATTTGTTAATGTATGCAACCAGAATCAAGTAAATTAAAGATTCACTGATTATTTACAAATTAAATTCACTAATTTTATAATTGATGAAGAATTGAATGGAGATAAGAAACTCAAGACACATACAATATTTTCCTATTCATATGAATAAAAGATCGATATCTTTCCTTTAAAGATTTTTATATTGTTCATAGACATCTCCTGCTCATCAGGCTCCCCCTATTCATTTCAGAGTGTAAAGAAGACTAGACAGGCTGCATGTCTGCTTCTGCCAGCTGCTGCCAGCCTCTCTACAGAGATCTTCAAGGTTATTTCTATTTTATGTCCCTTTATCCTACATTTGAATAGAGATAGGAAAATAGTCATCTAATAATTAGGCGTGTATAATTTATCCTAGTCTATTAAGTTCACCCTTCAGACTATCAGTTCCCCTTGTGTTCATCCCATCATCTCACATTCATACTTCAGATGATAACTTTACATATCTTTAAATGATTATTGACTTTGCTGTTGCTTAAGACACTTGTCTTTCATGGTAACAAAGACCATTGCATTGGTAATTCAGCTACTATTGTATTAATTAATGAATAGGGCATACTCACAAGCAGCTAAAAGCCAAATGCTCATGGGAGACATCTAAAGCATGGCCAGCAGAACCATGGTTCTTAACTACTTCATCTGATTATAATCAGATGTAGGACAATTTTCAAGGAAGACTCTATAATAAACATGAAGTCCATTGTCTATAGAAATCAGGACAGTCACATCCTTCTGGATCCCATATCCCCAAGCTCAACAGGGACTTAGAGGAACCTTCTGCTCTTTGAGATAAGTAAAATTAGCATAAATAAAAGCTCAGAAACTAGTTGGAATGTGGCTGCAGGTATGTGAATGTGTGGGTGAAAGAGGAGATTGTCTAAATACCTCTGGTAGGAATTTACCGTAAATGGCTTCTCCAGGGAAAAATACTTGGGTCACTCCTACCCAATGATGAGATTAAATCTCATCCCTACCCAGGGATGAGATTAAAGAAATGGTTTGTCATTCAAGAGTCCTGTGCTATGATTAGCATTATCACTCCATTTATCAGCACATTTTATATTCCATGATAGGATTATATTCCTGTTTAACACTGGCACCTTAAAAAACAGGCATCTTAACCCTAGAAAGGCTCCCTGTGGGGCAGTTAGCTATTATGAAGAGTCAGACTCACAGGATGAAGGATGGAAGAGTTCTCAGAACATTTCTCATCCAACTCACTGTTTCCCCGGGCTTAATCCAGCTGGACCTGGGGAACCTCCAAGGATGCAGACACCACAACATCTCCACATGAACTGTTCTGCTGTTTATATTTAGTCTGAACATTTTGTGTTTCAAGCTGTGCCCACTGTCTCTCACCCTTCCATTGTTCACAATGAGGAACTGAGGGCCAATTCCACTTTCTCAATGATCACGCGCAGCTAATAGTGGCTGCTGTTCAGTCTCCCCAAAGCTGCCTCTTCTCCTGCTGAGCTCCCTCAACCTCTCCTCAGAGGAAAAGTGCTCCAACTCATTGAGTATCTTGGTTGCCCTTGCTGTGCTGACTCCTGTCTCCTGTGCCTTTCCTGGACTTTGGGGGTGAGGAATGAGAATTTCTTCCTCCAGGTCACAGACAAAAGTGTTGAGGAGAAGGGGTTCCCCATTTAGACATTTAGACCCTGTGATGATCACTTGTTACTAGCCTTCATGTAGAGTATGACCGATTAAATGCCAGCCCCTCAGTCTAACCCACCAGTCATCTTTCTATCCTCAAATTTTCTACTCAGTCATAATGTCCTTACTTTCATACAATAACATTGTGAGAGACAGCCAAAAGCCTTGCTAAAACCCATGCTAATGACATCCACTGCTCTATCCCAGTCCACAGATCCTTTCACTTTATTATAGAGGGCAATAATGTCAGTCACATGGTTTACTACCTGGCTCCATAGACTAGAAGTTTACATGCATCACTGCCCAAATTAGATGCCTTTATACTGCAAAAATAGGATTAATTAAAAAAAAATCCTACAATTAGTCTTTGATAGTTCTAGTTTTTTGGGTTTTTATGATGTCCATTGTAAACACAGAACTGCTTCCATCACCAACTCTTTGAACACTGTCTGAGTCCTTACAGCAAATTAAAGAGATTTCAGGTTTCAAAATCATTGCTGTCGAAAAAGAAGGGCTTCTGACAGACAGAATGGTAATTGCAATATCAGGTATTCTGCTGTTTTAGGTTGGCTCCTCAGTACAGATCAACTTGGCAGAGTTAACATTAACACAAAAGCTGATTACTTATAGTTAGATTTTTTTTCAAGTTTACCATTTAATCTCCCATTAGAACAATTGATAGATCTTCCATCGCCTTTTGGGGAAAATGGGTTCTGCCATTAGAACAATCCAGAAAATCCAGCTTGTCTCATTTGGTTTTGAGATGCTGGGGAAGAGCGGCCTATACTGGGAATTGGGTTGTTCTGAAAGAAGAGAGAAAAATTTGCTTAGAAAAAGAATGTTCAGAATCTAGAAACTAATTTCCAGACCAAGAATACTTCATTGGCCCTAATCAAATAGCACTGCTACAATACATTTGAGGAACATAAAATGACAAAAAATAGCCACTGCATTTATCTGAGGTGTTCCTAAGAATATTTCAAGATCAGACATGATTTGTAATAATTTTATTAACAATAAAAATCCCCCAACAAACAAACAAACAAACAATCTAACTAACTAATGACACTTTTAAATGTAAAAGTTTCTCCTAAATAACTTGTAATAAATTGCATTTATAACAATGTTGCATACAGATATTGCTAGAGCAGTAGGTATTATGGTCAAGAAAACATTATGTATTTTGGCACTCTCTTACCTCTTTCCCCCTGGGAACCTCTCTTTCTGAAGCCTCTTAGATAGTCCAGACTGGCAAGGAAGCCCCTTCAGACTAGATAACTTTAATATAGTTTATTTTCTTCATATCCAGCCACCTGTAAGTGCTGTCCCATTTGCCAATCTGTAGCAACTGTTTCCATATTAATACATATAATTTCAAGATCCATCATCATCTTCATAAGATTGTTTGAAATTCTTCTAAATCATTTGTACATGTACATCTAATTGGTTAGTAAGACTCAAAGCCTTATATTGTCTCTATACATGAATGGCTTCTAGTTCCCAGTTTCAAGTAGTAGTCTGAAAACCCAAATTCTAGCTGTTACTCAGAATGAATCATGGGACTCAAAGCCCCCCCTCACAGGCAAATACTCAAGGAGGCAATCTATCCATCTGGAGGAAGTAAAGAGACTGATAACATAATAGTAAGCATGCAGTAAGAGAGGACTAATGGATGCCATGTTATTTATAGCTACAGCAAAACTCACTGCCTACAGTTTAAAGATAGGCACATTCAATGTGGAAATAGGAGACATGCTTCTACCAGTGAGAGAAAATAGCCATTGGGTCACTTTATGAAAGAAAGCAGTAGATTTCCTGTCCATCATACATTTTAAAATCAATAATGGGTTTCTTTCCAGAGATGTACCACAAACTATTGGATTTCATGTGGATGCCATTGGGTGGGGTGTTACCACCTACGTCATATTACAGGTCAGACTAAAATAATGCAGTGTTCTCTTATGGCCTTAAAAGCTATGAAGTGATCAATGGCTGTTTCAGGGCTACATCCATGACAAAAAGCAATTATTGCTTATGGCTGAAAGGAAAAGGAGACACCACATGACCTGATAGGCCTAGTCAGTCAATACCAACCTATGGAGACTCCCAATACTCCTTAGGCAAATATATCTGAGCTGTGCTTTCTGCTTTTGAAAAACTCAGTAATTTATCAATTTTGCATAGCATGTAATGGTCTCTGTTAAGATGCCATTTCATGGAAAGATGCAAGTACTCAAATGAGAGTGGTGTTCTAATGTACATAAACAACGGGTGTCCTTTCTTCCTGTAATTTTCATCACTGCTCGATTTTACCCCTTTTCTGAAGTGAATATCTCCTTTCCGTCTGAATACCATTTCTCATGTTTTCTCCCTTCTTCCCCTGCCCAGCTTTGGACTAATGAATTATTTACACCTTTGCATTTATTTATGCTGAAGGAAAAGGTGGCTGAAAACACAGAAGAAAAAAGACTAATGTTTGAATGACATAACTCAGCAGGAATAAAATTACATTGGAAATTCATTATTCTTTGCTTTCCTAAATATTTTGTATCTATCGTGACACAGATAAGTACTTTTTTTTTAAGAACAAAAGTAAGAACCACTGCCTTGTTCAGACAGAAAAATTCTGGAAGGAACACAGTCTGACCCTGTATATTAGCACAGAGTCACAGAATTGAAGAATGGTTAGGGCTGGAAGGCACTTCTGGAGATCATCTGGTCCAACCCATCTGCTAAAGTAGGTTGCACAAGATCATATCCAGACAGGGTTTGAATAATTCCAGAGAAGGAGACTTTACAACTTCTTTTGACAATTCCGTCAACCTCAAAATAAAGAAGTTTTTTGTCATATTCAGATGGAATTTCCTGTGTCTCAATTTGTGTCCCTTGTCCTGTCACTGTCCTGAAAATGTGCTGTCTTAATTCTTTTGTCCATTAGTTATGTGCTATCTTAATTAATATAGCTCTAAATTAACCTTCAGGATTCCTGTGCAGTCTATCTAGAAGGTCACTAGAATACTAATGAATTCTCTTGTCTTTAGCTCTTCTGTGTACAGTAGGCTGTGTACTGAGAAATGGCTGAACTTTCTTTGAGACATTCACTACAAAACAATTTTTCTTGTCAGAAATATGTATTACATGGAGTTCAAGGAAAGTAAGTGTTTTAAAAATATGAATAAATTCTGGATACTACTTATGAGGAACCTTCATTTTGTTTTCATGATGAAAATCAATTTCTCCTATTGAGTGCAGAGCATTGTGACAAGATACTAGTGGAAGATGGATTATGTAGAGATAGATACGGATATAGAGATATGGATATATAAATAGTTCCATGATCCTGAGAGAAAAGGAGACAGAAGGATGGAAGGAATATCTCATAGCTGTTTGTGACATCATGCTGTTGGATGGGGAAGACTCCTCCTGTCCCAATCTCATTCAAATATTTTGTTTCAAAAATTGAATGTCTGGGCTACACCTCTAAGCTGATGCTTTTTCATGTTTTGTACCTACAAAAAAGTTTCTCAAACAGCTGAATAAAAGGATCTTGTACATGCATGGGAATTATGTGAAAGGGATTAGTTTCTTATCATGATGTACAGTTATAACAATCCCACCAAAATCATACCCATCTTAAAAGAACTGACAATTCAGCCACAATTCATAGAAGAGCAGGTAAAATGCTACAGCCTTATTCTGTGTCATTGTATCAGTGATGTGTAGATTAAATGATTCTTAATACTATGCTTTCCTATAGTACAAGATGACAGGTTTTCTTCTAAGGATTACAAAGCATTGTATCACTCCGTGCTGTTACTGTCTACATAGAGTGATATGCCTTTAAACTACCACGGTAAGATGTAGCTCATCTTTTGTACACCAAAAGAATTGATAAAACTCCATGAAAAATTGAACAACATCATTTTGCCTTCATTGTAAATTCCACAATATGTACTGAAAAAATAAAAGCTACGTAAAAATGTTTGTTCTGGTTGATTATGAACCCATATAGTTCAAATTCTAAAGGACTAATTAAAAAAATAAGCTTGAGAATATTATCTGGATAATTATTCTGAATTTCCTCTAAGTTTCATTGGTGATTGTAATGTTACTTAGCTTCTGTAATAACGATTTGGGAAGAAAAATAGAATCAAAGAGATATCTTCTGAGAGCTGTTGCTATCAAATGTATTGAGAAATTTAAAACCTGAAATTGGTGCAGCTTGCTGAATGTGTAAAAAAGATCCGCACAAATTCCTCTTAGAAAAAAAAAATTAAGAAAACATCTTAACAGATAAGAATACTTAGCAAAAAATACACACGTGGTTCAATAATTTGAATATATTTTGATGCCAAATTTTAAAAACCAGCTTCAGATCTGGTCATCCATCTAGAAGTAGTACCTAAAGCCTAATTGGAAAATATTGTCTCACTATGAGTAAGAGCACTAACATCAACAGTAGCATCAGCTTAAACCTTATAATTTACTATATTTAAAAACTGTATTATATATAAAAGCTTAATAAAATATAATAATGTAATTTTATATAGAGATATAAAAGCTTAAAACTCAAGCATCATTTATAAACCTCAAAAGCCTTGTAAGCTTAAAACTTAAAGTGCTTTCAGTTCTGAATGCTTGGTGAAGACACTGGTACTCAAAGAGGAAAACAGCATATGCATCCTAGTGCTGTAGGGCAGCCATCTGCAGAGGTTCCCTGCTCCAAAAGGAAAGCTCTGGAATGGGAAGCTCAGAGAGGCAGCATCTGTGTTAGCCAAGTGCCCGAGTAACCATCCCTGTGAATCAGGAAAGGAAAAACACCTTGGGGTATTCTCTGCTATTTAAAGCACCATAGTAAGACCACTAAATAAAGGAGAGAGGTGAGTCACATAGATGTTTGATGACCTGCCACAGATTTCTCTATAACTTCTGTCAAAAACTAAGCTGAGGCCTTTCTCTGTACTGACCTTACTTTGGTCAAAATGAACATAACAATTCTTCTCACCTGCTTCTGATGCTTTGTTGCCAGTGCCTTTGTACACAGGGATTCAGAGTGATTGTACTGAAAGGCTGAGCTGATCTTCTCATGCCCTTTTCTATTGAGTGGAAATATTAACATTTCGCTGAACCTCTGAAAATTATAGCCTTGAAAATGAAGGGAAGGATGGAATGTAGGACACTAAGGCTACATCAGCATTGGCAAAACAAGCAAGTCATTATCATCGTCTTACACTGGTTAGTTTTTAGCATGTTTCCTGCCTTAATTTTTTCTGGAGCTAAGAAATATTGAAACATGATTTGGAGTCTGGCAAAAACCACAGACTCAATTCAGCCAGCAGTATTGATAAATCTGCCCCACACCAGGAGAAATAGGTTTGTCCATGGCCATGTGGCATAAGTCATCCTCAGGCTCTGGCTTGGGTTTTGATCTATAGGTGTGACTTTAAATCCATTGCCATCAGCCATCTTTCTTCAATCAAATACTTGAACTGGGCCTTCAGTGTCTGACCCTGGCTCCCTCCAATCCTGGGTTAAAGGTCATTTACACAGGAGGAATCTGGCTATGCTCATGGCTCTGACCAGAAGTTTCATTACAGATTGCAGAGCACTTCTTGGAAAAAGAAATCATTGAATGGTGTTGTTCCACCAATTTTGCTTCTGAAAACTCATGATTTTCTTATATAAAAATTCTGAATCCAAATCTGCTCCAAAGAGCTTCCTAATTTGTTTCAAGAGCAAAACATTTTTTACCTTTGAATTATAGATTTTTTCTTCTCTCTGTACATATTGACACCAGCTTTATTTTGAACAGGAAGTAGAAATTAATTTTAACTATTTTGATTTTTCAGACGCGGATTACAGAATTCTAAGTATTACTGATTGGTCATGCCTCATAATGTTGAAAAATGAGACAAAATACATAAAGTCTTGACTCATGTTATTTTAGGACTCTAGGATTTATACTCACCCAGCAGTCAGAAGCTGGCTTTCAAAGTTGTTGCAACACTGCCATATCCTAATGTAATACTTCGGTGAAGCCATAGATGTATGCCTACATCAGCACTGCCAAATATTATTCTAGCATAAGAAATACCAGTCCAGTCCATCAGCTGCTTTCATTAATCAGCTATACTAAATTTAGAGCTCATTCCTGTAGACATCCCTGGTGCTGAGATAGTGTGTGAGGACAGACAGCACATTTATCTACCAGTACTAGCAACAGACATCATCCAAAACAAAGTAGTGCATTCAACATAGCTCATCATGGCAGAACATAGCACGGAAACAGAACCTTATGGACTTTCATATCCTCATGATCTTTAGCTCTGACACTTCTCAATCCAAATATTGTGGAATTTATACAGGGCTCAAGGCCTGAGAAAATACCCAAAATTGGAGAATTATGGACACATCCTACTATCTCACATTCAAACTCAAATTGCAGCTTCATATTAAAATGGTACCTACCAGCACACGTACTTTGGTTTCATATTCATGTGTTTTATCAGTACACTCATTTAGAAAGAGTATATCTCAAGCATGAAAGAGATCAGTTCAGAAATTGAAGTTCTTAAACAAATTTATTATTTTAACACTGCTAGAAATTTACCATGTCTACTGAAGCAAATGAAGATTTGCTTTAGAGTATCCTAAAAGCAATTCTGTAGGCTATGTCATTTAGTAATTGGGGCAAAATGAGGAGAATTCAACTTACACATCAGAACAAGCCAAAGATTTCAGTGAGACTTAGATGAAATAATAAATTATGCATCAGTCATGGCAGTAACTTAATTCACATCATATTCATACAACTAGAGCATTCCACTGCCTCAGAAGTATTGAGCTCAAAGTTTTACAGATGTAAAGCTTATATTATACTTTTTTAGAACCTAAATTATGTTTATTTCTCAGGCACATAATTTATTTGAAATTTACTGGTGATGTTGCAGGAGAAAGTTTGGGCTGATAATTATATGCTGAAATGACTCATTTTAATAAAAAAAAAAATTCAAAATAAATGTTACAAAATGCTGTGTAAATTAATCCATATCAGTTACTCTTATAGCTTAGCTTTTTGACTCTGAACTGGAAAAGAACTTTATTGACAGTAAAAAGAACAGCACTGAATATAGAATACACAACACACATACACACTGAGATTTAATTTTAAAGGATGAGTGGTTTCTCTCTCTGTTGGTTACCCTTTGGCATGTTCCACTAATGCACTTCCCTCTCTGCCTGACCCTTTCACTGTTCAAGCTTTTCTCCTGATGCAGAATGAAAACTGCAAGCTTTTTTGAATAGTTAAGTGACCCTGTTTGACAACAAGTCTAAAATAATTCCCAATAATAAACATTATAAAGGAGCTCTATTTCTTTTAAGTTAGAGACACATATTTTGTATTCTAAGTCAAATGGAATTAATATGATATTTCATCCAATACGCAGAATTTAGAAAGCCTTAGAAGCCACAGAATTTAGAATTTAGAAAGGGAAGGTCTTCTTCACCCCTCACCTTTATTACCACATGTTTACCAGTGCAAAGTAAAAAAAAAAAAAAAAATGAACCAGCATGGCTCTGTTTTTATACCAACTAAGCAGACTTGTGAGTGGTTACATGAGATATGATATAGTGAGAACAATCCTGAGATTATCAGACTTGCATTATATCTTGTGTCATACAATAAAAGGGAAATAAAAAACCAGACCTGCCATAATTATAACCATTGCTACTTAGAAACATTATGAAAAGTCTTGAGGCCTCATGTTTTCATATTTTGAGGCTCAAACAAGCCTCTGTGAGATCTGGAGAAAACATCTAACTGAGAAAATCACATATATTATTTTTAAAAAAGAGTTTCTAGACCCTTTAAGGTTAAAAAGAGGCAAGAGATTGTCTAGCATAGCTCCTAGAAATCCGCTATAGAACATTAATTCCTTCTTCCTCTGAAAGTGCTTTAAATTACAAAGGTTGTTTTTGCAACTTTACTCTTATGAAGGAATAGCCTGAATAAGTAAAGAACATAAATGTGAATAATGTAAAAGTGCAAATGTGAATTGAAGATGAAGCATTGGCCCCTTATTTAATGAGCATCAAGTTAAATGAAGCCACAAAAAGTAAAAGTAGATAATTTTGGAGTCAAAACGCAGCAACAGATCAATGACACATGGCAGCAAAATAGAGATGTTAAGAGGCAAAAAAGGAAACTTACCTTTCCCAGTTGAGTTGCCAAAGCACTATAGACAGGAATTACCCACATGCAAATTGGCCAAGAGACCGAGATCAGATTCATACAGCTCAGATTAAATTGAACCTCGTTCTGGATATACCTTTACTTGTTTTTGTTAAACTCATTATTGAGGCACTTGAGAAAATTTACACTCAATAATTAAGTACTCAGTAAATTGTTCTGTCACTGTGACATGTTATGGTCCAGAATTTGACTTAAAGAGGAAACAGAATTTCGGAACGTTTAAAAAAATGAAAATTTTGTCTTGAATTATTTAACAGTGTTATTTCAATTAATAGGTCTTACTTGCTGGAAGCAAAATTTTGGGGCAAGTGCAGAGAAGGGCTGGTTCAGAGACCAGGTATTCACTCCACACCTGGGATTCACTGAGTAGATGAATAAATTCATCCTCATTAGAGTGGCAGAGCAGAGTTGATTGCAGAGTCCAGATAGGTATAAAAATGCTTGTCTGCCTACAGAAGCTCAGGCTTTTCACCTGAAAGAACTCAGGACTGTGACCCTTATTCTTTTAGGAAATAGGACTGGCCTACATAAAGTCCTTTAGACATGTACTTTTTAGGTTACTGTCCTCCTGTAAAAAATAAAATGAAACTAAATTATCTGAAATTAAATATCACAGTTGTAAAGATTCTATACCCTGAAAACTACTCATACATGCCAGAATAACTACATTGCAAGATTTGTGTATTCTTGTAATGCTTTGCTTTTGAATAAAAATGCTCAAATCAAAAATTATTTCAGGCACTATTTCGTCTTCATCCTATAGGCAGTCACTTGTGCCTGTTCTTAGGGGACAATTTTATTGCATTCCCAGTAAACCATTTCTGTGAAAAACCTCAGTAATCAGTCTGACAGTGAAGCACAGCTCCAAGTCACTACATAGAGCTGTCCAGAGTATCTATATGACAGCACACTTTAACTACAGAGAGCAATATGTTTGGAAATAAATCATATCTTCTCCAGGAGCTATTTTCCTTGACACAGCTTTCTTCTTAAAACATGAAAATTAAATAATGCTGTGCCTTTGCACCATTTCTTTCTGTTTATGTTTTTGTCATACAGATTAAAAATCTACAAGTGCTTGTCACTGTATTTATTGTTACTCCTGCAGTTGTAGTTTCTCTTTGCCATTCCCAAGGTTTGTGCTCTTTTTCACTGCCATTAGGATTATGCACATATGCCCACTGTCCATTTTAGTAGCCCATCCTTCAGGTGCAGACTGTAGTGCTATTTCTGTTGGCACACTCTGCAGGCACCTCAACTGCTTCAAGATGGGTAATTTACCCTCATTTCTCCCTGACCCCTTCTTTCCTTTATGATCTCCTTTGAAATCATTCTAAAACACTTACAGGGCTCCAACTCTTTCCTCTAAATCCCCTCTGATCAGCCTGTTCTTCTGTGATGTCTGCAGGAATCTCATCAGTCATTTATCTTCTTAGATATATTGTATCTATTTATCTAGATAGCATAATAAATAATCCTGACTTGGATATGTCCTTCCAAACATTAGCATAGTTGTGATAAAATATCATCCTGTTATGCAGGGAACTCCTCTACTTTTACTGTACTGTCCTTCTGCTTTCATACCTCAGTCTTATATTCCTTATGTTACATGTAGCATAATTTGGTATATTTTCTTTGCGTAAGGATCTTTGTGGTTCGGCACAAATATTTGATCATTATTGAGAAGCAAGTTACAATATTAATTAAGTTTTTGCAACTGGAAACACAAACATATTTATTTTAGCTTGCAAAGACAAAAATGCATTTTAATTTTCACTTCACTTCGAATTCCTCTAGTTAAAAATATCATGCTAAAGGATGTATTTCAAAATACTTTTCACTCATTAAATAGTTTTATAATACTTACTGAGTACTTGGAGAAAGTAGCATCTAATATTTTCAGTCTAGAGAATAGATAGCAAAGAAAAGAAGCAGCTATATTCAGGCTTTGAACTATACAAAAAAGAGTTATCAAATACTATATTAATAGGTTTAAAATCATAGGGATTTACTCCTAAAGAGAAATCATTTCTGCTAATGGTGTAATAAACGTACACACTGACAATCACTGAAACACAGGCATGAGGACGAAGGGGTGATTGTATAAAAGCATGATCAATATAAATCACAAAAAATGTGGTTCAATATCAAATGTACTTTGAGTAATGAAAGATGGCACCATCCTAAAAAGTGGGAAAAAAAGGAACTAAGAAAAATAAATGACATAATTACAAGGTCATCTAGCAGAGCTGCAGGTATAGTAGCATTTTATCTGGGAAATGACATGTGATCCTACAAACGAAGACACAAATCATGGCACTTCAGAGGCCACAGTGAGAATGTTAGCGTCTAACTCCAAGAAAACAGTCCAAAATTTAAAAGCACTTTTGAAGTACTGCTTCATCTCATGGAGTATTTTCCCTTTGGGGATCACAAAATTAAAATGTCTGTGACTGTGCATACTCCATAATATGTCAGGAATACAATTTCAGTTGTGACTGTCATTTTAGTAAAGTGTATGCTTGGTCACACAACAAGTGTGTCTTCCCTTACTCTTTGCCTGCTTTTTATTAGCCTGAATCATCACTGGAGTGTCTCTATCAAAATCTCTGATTCAGAAGGACAGGACCTGCCCCCTTCTCCCCTGCATTGCCAAAAGTCCATGTTATCTTCAATGACTTTGAGGGAAGAAAAATGTGGAAAGAAAGGGAAACCTAAATGCTTTGGACCATCACATCAGCAGTAGCCCCTGTCAGAATATCAGAACCCTACGCACAAACTGAAAGTGAAGAAGCTATTGAGTGTCTGGGATAATTTGTGTATGACAGTTCACACTGATGTCTCATCTTCTTCTTCTTTAAAGATGTTCATAGACTATTAATGAACAAAAAAAGGAAAAGATGACTGTTAGAGATCTTAAAAACAAGAGCTGAACAGCATATGTGATTAACATCTGTGCAGGGAAGTTGTTTGCAAATGTCTCTGTGGAGCTGCATTGTGTTTCTCCATCTGAGCTCTAACTTTCTCATTATTCTCAACATTTTATGTTTAAAAAGATTTCTGTTCATGGTGTATTATCCCACACCCTCTCATATTGTTGCTTTTTAAAACGAAATTATATTCCTGTTGTGAATTTTCAGTATCATATGGTTTAAACAGCATACCTGTATTGGGCAGAATTTCTTTCTTTCAGCTATGTGCCTGTCACTTTATTTTTGTTGAAGCATGATCCCAAACTCTCCTGGGGAGCTGGGCTAATAGAAGACCATCAGACATAAGGGTTTATGTTACACTCAGGGCAGTGAGGCATGGCCACCTCTTCTAGTAAACTGGCACAAAAATTCAAATCTTTTTGCCTGAACATCAAACTTGGAAGAAGACACATCGTGTTTTAAAATTACAGCAGGTCACTATTTTAGAAACCAGCAGTCTGAGACAAACCTCACATAGTGACTCATGCAGACCAATAAAATCTGTGTTTCTCTGTCTTGTTTTGTTTCAATGTTTTCAACAGAAAGCATACGTAATCTTTAATGTTTTTTATCTGACATATAAGTGCTTTTAGTCCTCATAAAAAGTATTTTTCTTAACATCCCTAAGAAAAAAACCAGCTCTTCTTATATTGACTAAATCTTAGCAAATTTTTATATTTTGCTATCAAAATATCTTCATTATTTGTGACATTTAAGCACATTATCCTTAATTGCTTGATGGATATTTTGTTTTTCTTAATCCCAGGGTATATAGTTGGGAAACTTTTCAACTTTTAAAAATATGGATGTTGCCATCTTTAATTCTTTAATGTGATACAAAATTAATTCAATCTCAGAGAAGTGAATACTCCTTTTGTCATTTTACAGTCCAAGAGATTACTCTTCTGCTGTAATTACATATATTTTTAATATATATATAAAATCCATTAATTCTATATATATGTCTAACTTCTGATAAAATATATGTACTCTTGCATTTGAATCTAATTCCAGAATCACAGTTTTAATGTGACTTCTGAAGATAGTTTGATATCTGGCTTTTTGTGAGATTTGCAAAGAATTGCAGTCTTGTTATTAGAATGAAACTAACCAGTGTTCTGATTTGAGTACTTTTATGATTTCATATTCCAAGGGGATGCATTTCCCCCATTAGAAATTTTTAACATCTTCCACAGCCAATTTAATTTGCACGTTTTTCATTACTTTGGGATAGTCACAGTAGTTCCTTAATTAAGCAGACTGTGGTGAAAGCATGCAGCTGTTAATGGAGACAGTGTTTAAAAAGAGATCAATTCTGATATCAAAACACATTGAAAGAAATAATTGACATTTTCTAGCTCTGAAAGCAGAAACACAAAGAAGGGAAATATAACAGCAATGATAGTGCATGTATACATATATATATGTAACTTTTTTCATGTGATGTTACATTGCCTTCCTCCTCCTTGTCTTGACCATGGCCACCTCAACAGCTGCTTTTTGCTGATGATGTTTAATTGAGCAGCTCCTTCCTCTGTTACTCTTAGACTTCTGATAGCTAAGGGACAGTGAGGACTGCCACCCTCCCATACTGAAGTTTTTCCATTCCTCTTTCAATAGGTTGTGTGCTTCTGCCCCATCCTATCATGGCTCATGAGATAGTACACATTCCATGAGGACCTCTTTTAGGAGTAACAAATGTCAAGTCATGGATTGGAATAAAAAGGGAGACAAATGTGTAACAAGGAAGGGGAAGGAAGCAGGGAGTTAGAGAATAATTAGAGAAGAAATATGTGGTTCAAACACAGAGACAACTTGGAGAACTTCCAAAAGGTAAAAGGAGGAAGGAAGACAGAGAGGAGGTATTCACAAGGTAAAAGGAAAATTAATTTTAAACCATGTTTATTAGTGGCATGGTGACTCATGACCCAGCACAACAAACATAAATGGAAGCATGCATCCACTCCAAGTTAATACAGTTCATAAAAACTTTATAACCTTTGTTATAATAATAATGTATATTATTATAGTTAGGGTGTACAGATTTAAAAAGTAAATTTACCATAAGTGCCTTTCATTTCAAATATAATTTTATTCAGCAGAGAATATAACCAGGAAAAAAAAAATTGTTCAACTAGGTATAAAATTGGTAACCTTGACAAAGATAATTATAGGACAAAATTGATGTCTTTCTATTTTAAATAATTTTTGAATGGAAAAACAAGCAAAAAATTAACATTTATAGTATCTGTAATATGTTGTTTCTTTATCTACAAATCTTTACTTAAACTAGAAAAGACAACCTTGTTTGCTGTATGCCTGGGCCTTTTGGATTAAATAATTTAGATTCAAAATTAAGCTTAAGGATGGTACTGCTGTATTGTCAGTGACTTGAGCATTATTAACTTGCATTTAAAATTAGTTTGGTAGTATATCCAGAATCCTGTATTCCTTGATTAAATGATTAATTTATGGAATTAATCTTGTTCTGGGGTTCAATCCATTAAAAAAATTTGTGGGGTTTTTTTTTCTTTTCTGCTAAGACTTTTTGTTTGATGGTTTTTATAGATTTTATAAACTATACAGGTAAACAAGAAGAGAACTATATGAATTCCATGTGCAGTACATTTTCCCTTGGTTGAGCACTGAATCATTGTATTTTATTTGTTAGTGTTATGGGACATCAGTGAATGCACTCATCCTTGCACATGAAAAAAATGTGAAAAAGCAAACACTTAAGTCACTGTAACTGTGAGCAGAAACTAGCTTACTCTTTTTTTTCCCCCTTTAAGTAGGTGGTACTGAAGTATTTATGAAGTCTGTGACACATTTAAACATTTGGGTATTAAAACTAGTGCTCCAGAAAATTTGTCAGCTACAGTCCTGTCTGATTTCAGTTCAATGTAGTGCTCTCATTTAAAGCATTCAGTAGGTTTCAGTTGCTTAGACCATGCAAGATGACTCCACTGAACTGGCAGTGTGATTCAGTAAAATCTGAGAGTAACTGAGGTAGGAATGGACCTTGAAACATTTCTAGTCCAATGTCCTGCTCAAAGTAATCCCAGATCTTAGGTCAGCCCAGGTGCTCAGGTTTGTGTCCATCTGAGTCTTGTAAACCTCCAAGGACAGAGACTGCTTGACAACTCTGCGTAGCTTGGCTGTCTTCAGAATGAAAACTTTCCTCTATTTTGTAAAGTTTATGTCCATCGTGTCTTGTTCTCTCTCCACATACCACTAGAGAGGATCATGGCTTAGTTTTCTCAGGGACCACCTTGTAGGTTTGAAGAGCTGATGAGTGTCCCCAAAGCCACATCTTCTCCAGGCTCAAAGGCACCGGTCCCTGGGCTGATTCTCACAGGGCATGCTCCAGCCCCTCAAGCATCTTGGTGGTCCTTCACTGAACTGGCTCCAGTCTGTCAGTCCTGTACTGGGGGAGCTGGTACCTTGCCACAGGGTCTCACCTGAGTGCTGAATAGTGGGGTTGATAATTTCCCTTGATCTACTGTCTGGATCCCTAGGTGCTGCTGGCCTTTCCTGCCAAGGCACAGGAATGGCTAACATCTGTCTGACAAGATCTTCAGTTCCTTTTCAGCAGACCTGTTCCCCAGTCATGACAAGAGATCTTCTTCCCAGGTGCAGGACTTGACATTGTTGTTGAATTTTGCAACCTTTCTTCTGGCCCACTCTTCCAGCCTG
This sequence comes from Cisticola juncidis, assembly GCA_013400215.1. NCBI lineage: Eukaryota > Metazoa > Chordata > Aves > Passeriformes > Cisticolidae > Cisticola > Cisticola juncidis. The sequence continues at coordinate 1,773,390 of VXBR01005529.1, forward strand.
CTTAAATCACTCTGAATCATAGCCCTGGCCATTAATCCTTACTTGGTCACCAAGGCAAAAAAAAAATTCTCACCAAAAACACTAATCACCAAGAAATATCTTAGTTATCTAAAGTTAAAAGCCTATGTAAGATGGTCATTCACAAGTCAACCTAGCAGTGAGAACTAGAGAGCTCATGAAAGTTAAGCCATTCTTAGTCCTATTTAACATTTTAATCCAAATTTTTATTGAAATGGTAATTTTTGATGCCCTCATGTGACCTTCAGTGCTCGTTTAGTGCAACTTTGACATTTTCTTTGATCTGAACAGGGCTTATTTAGAAGAACACACGATCTAAACTACCCTTGTTGAAAGCAGTACCAAGTTTGTTTGAATCTTCAAATATTATTTTTACACTCTTTCCTGATATCCTAAATCCCACTTGTAGTTTTTAAGTGCCAGAAATCCTGGAGCCAGGATTATCTTTAGCAGACAAGTACATTCATAGACATGTTGTGCTTTTTCTCTTCACTAGAGTATACAGGAATTTTCGTGTAATCAAAAAGAGAAAAAAAAACAAACACATCTCTCCTGGCTTGCTTCCCCTCCAGATGTAGCAATCAAACTCTATAATTCATATGGTAAACTCAGGCGTGCCCTTTTGGAGGCTGGTATTAAAACCTTTCCATCAATTCACATGCCACATAATTTCTTCAGTATTTCATTTACATATTCATAAATAAAGTTGGATATATTTCATTTCAGGTCAACGAAAGGGTTTCTTTCCAATTGGATGTCAGTGTGTCTGTGGTCACTAGGCTGAGGTGTCATCCATCTGTCCTCACACAGTTGCAGATGGGTCAGTCACAACTAAGAGCGAGCAGGGTTCAATACTTTCCACAGCCCCATGCCCTGCATTTAGGCTGAATGAAGATCTTGTGTATATCCTGACCCACAAGCTACCTAGCATTATAGGAATGCATGATCCTTACATTTTCCTTGCCCAGAGTGATAGAGACAACCATGGAAAAAACGGGACAGGGCAGTCACTATAGCAGTCAGCACAGCCAATTCTTTCTCCCAGCTCTGGTTTAACATCAATATGCTACTGAAATTGAAATTAAAACTCTTGTTGTGTTATCTCTATCACCTACATTCAATTGCTATCTTTTTTTATTGTTTTCCAGTGTTAGCCTACTGAGCTCTTTTACCAGCTCATCTTGGAATGAGATCACTGGGCTACCAATCCCTAAACCCTCCTATTATTCCAGTAACTTTTCTCTGCATGACTATAAATCATGGCCAAATCCATTGCTGTCTTTCATCTTCAGTCACTGATTAGCTATAGATTTCTTGTACCTTTTTGAACTTTCTCATAAATCAATGCCTCCAGGACTTTTTATCACTTTGTTTCCATTTCATGATCTTGCTCTGTTTTCATCAATATCCTCTGAAGCCTTCTTGTCCAGGAAGTGTCCTCCCACTTCCTGGACAAGGAATGCTTGTCAATTGTAGCTTGTCAACAATGCTACAGAGGTATTGTAATTTTTTTTCTATCTGATGATGCCTTTTTAGAAACAGCCATGTTATTTTAGTTTAGTTAAGTTTATTTATTGTTATTTTAATATGAACAGAAAACTCTAAAGAAATACTGATTTGGAACATATTTCCTTAGTCCTCTGGAAGCCCTGGTAGCTTGTGTTCTCTTCACTATGTATCACAGCCTTGTTTTCTTTTCAAAACAAACATTTTATTTGCTTTATTTGTTTGTTGGCTGGTCAAACATTAATAGCAACAGGAACACATTGCCACAGTAAGCAAAGTTATACAGATTGAGAGCTGAGATAGCAGAGTTGATTTTGCCTCAAAACATGTCATGAACATTCTAACCTGAATCTTGCAATTGCTGTACAGCAGATCATAGAGGCCCAATAAAAACATCTAATGCTAGCTCAGAAAACTGAAGCTAATTGAGAAAGAAACTCGAGATTTTTTCTGTTCAAATTTGGAGGAGTGGCTGGAATTTTTCATATTTCTTTTAATTGCATAGATTTACAATTAATTTTTTTTATTGAATTGAACTTCTATTGAATTGAAGTAAAAAAAAAAAATTAAAGTTCAAGTGAACAATTTCAAGTGTGTCTATCATCTTTAGATGATCAGCCTTCATATAAGTCTTCTCTGTGATCAGAAAAGACTGTGTCAAAGTTCTGAATAGAAACCAGAACAGGTAGTTCTCTATTTTGTTCAAAACACCATTCCTCTTAACATGAATCTCCTGGTCATAGCAATGTTTTTCTAAATCTACTTGCACTTTATTCCCTTTTTTTTTAATGTTTAGAGGACATTGTATAGGAAATTCTGAGACTGTTCCTGCTGCAACTTTGAGCAGATGACAGAAAGTGTACCTCAATAGTTCATAGTGACAACAGGACATTCTCAGGCACTCAAATACAGTAAAGCTAAATTTTATGCAGTGCCTCACAAAAAGAAATAGAAATGCCATTAACTAATTGTCAATTCTTCTACCAAACATAATGATTTTACAATAATTTCTTCCTATTTTTAGGTGTCATCCTCCTCTTTTAGAGCTCTCTTAGAGCTGTTTGCTGCTATCCATTTTACATATTCAATTAGTATCTTTTCATCTTTGTCAAAACTCCACACTCCATAGTCACCTGAGTTCCACTCAAGCAGGACAGTTTCTCATAAAGCCACAAGGGACCTCTATGCACTTGATGAGGAGTTTAATAGCGTATTTACTGCTTTTAAGTGACTGAAATTTACAGCCTTAATATTGCTCTTTTTTACACATAGAATTGTAAATTTTAGTGAAAATTTTTAAAAATGAAATATCCTTTTATCTGTAATGTCTGTTTCCTTATATTTGGAGCTCTGCTTTTATCTTCTCCTTTGTGTTTCCTCACTGCTTCGTGTTTTGCAGCATATCAGACACAATAATGGTCATATGCCTCATACCTAATTATTTGTATGCCCAAATTTGCTGGAATATTTACTGGAAACTTTCCAAAATCACAAGGGCAACAAATAATCTTCATAAAACAGAACAGATGGCGGGCACCTTTGTCTTCATTATGGCATTGCTGCTTTAGAAATTTACAGGTCCAGATGCTAGGAAAAAGATGGAGCTTTGTTCACTGAGACCAATACCTGCTGCTTGTTTCCCACCTTGTTAAAATTATCATAAATATGCCATCTTTTTATGACCCAGTATCTTGGATTTATAGGTGCAGTTGCATGTGGGCCTTTCCTACCTTGTTTTAATAAGAAAATCGCGGGCTCAAATGTAAGCTCAGAATTGTAGCAATCAAAAAAGTCTCATTCTATGAATTCTGTTTTTAGCTGATTGAACTCGTATTGAGTTCATATCCATCAAGCTGGGCTGAGTGGTGAGAACTCAGCAAGAGTTCTCATCACTCAGACCTTGAGGTCTCAGCTCCCTCAAGGCAGGATAGATACAACGGTGTAACTCAAAAAGAAATGGAAGATTATATGATTCCTAGAATCTAGTTTCCATAGATATTTTTAGGAGTATATTTTTTACTTCAGAAAAGTTGCACCAGTGTCTTTTCTACAAAAAACTAGTGTAGCCAAGTAAATATATAGAAATCCCTCCAAATTTGCTGTAGCCCTGTTTTTAAACTACAGTGTTGAAACTAATCTACTGTAGACTAACTTGGAAATCCAATGAAGTCTCTTTCCTTTACCTGCAGACTGAAGATATAGATAGCTGTAGATAAACTTACCTTGGAGGAAGATAAATAATTGCATGCTATGATAAAGAGTAGAAGAGTTGCCTCAGAGGCACAAAAAGTTATAGAATAACATGATGATGTCAAGTCAATGCTTTCTGAAAGCAAAGTAGGAAAAGTTGCTCAGTGTACTTTATGCACAATGAATTCACATTCTTTGGAGTGTTGGCAACACTTGAATTTACTTCTGACTATTCCTTTCTTTATTTGAATCATACTTCCTACAAAAGTTAATTCACATAAACCAATTCTTCACCCACAAAAAAAATGGATGGAAGAATGTTGCTTGGGTTGGAAAGCCACAACACAGAGCTGGGAAGTGTCAGAGTCAAGGTTTTTCACTATTGGTCTACCCTCGTGTGAATGTGTGTTATATCTTTAATTGCACCATCCCATACTGGTTTTGCCAAAGCACTTTGCCTCACTGATCACACAAGTTTGAAAACTCTCAGTGAATGGCAAAAATAAAGACTCAGCTACTCAAAAGGCACTGCTATACTAAAGGAAAGATGAAGACTTTTTGGCCAATAGAACAAAACTGATAAAAAAGGAAGTTATTTGCACTTTATAGAGGTGAAGCAGGTGAACATATAGGGTTGGAAATAAAGTGTCTAAAGTAAGTTTTTGACATGGAAGTCGATTGGAAGTATCCTGTTTTCTTTCACAATTTTTAGAATATTTAAGTATTTAAATGCCGACAAACTTTAAACGGATCAAGATGTTTGACTTCTACTTTAATTGTAGCTGCCCAGCTGAATTCTTCAGCAACAGCACAAGTTTTCCCCCATATTGCATTTTATAATAGAGAATATAATGCACAGTTTGAAACAAATTATAGCATAGCCCAATTCCACAGATAAATTATAAAGTAAGTAAATGTCTTTAGTTATATTTAATTGCTGGTCCGTAGAGCTACTGGAGGAAAAAAAAGTTGTGCTAATTTCAGTAGCAGAGGAAGATAGCAACAGAAGGATAAGAATATTGTGGATGATCAGGTAGTTCCAGCATATGGAGCATAGCTGGAAGATCATTAGGAACAGGAAACCACACTGCTCCCACTCAGCCTCAGCCTGCAGTGTTTTTCTCTGATTATAATTTATTGTCTTTATTGTTATGATTAGCATCATCTGGAAGAGTCTTTAGTTGACCAAAACCAGGTGACAAGAGGCAAGACCTGAGGAAGAATGTCAAATACTTAGCTCACATACTCCAGAAGAAAAGTTAGATAAATCAAAAGCAATCAGTACCATCACTCAGGATTTTGACCGTGTTCTGAGGACAAAAAAAAAAAAAAA
>VXBR01005529.1:1778452-1811536 GCA_013400215.1 Cisticola juncidis
AAAAAAAAAAAAACAGAAGTAAAGCATTGGCCCTAAAAGTCAACTTCCAAATGCTCAAGGCCATGTTATTCATGATAGCCAGAGTAAAAAGCACAAAGAACGTCTCTGGCGCATAACGTTTTCTAGGTAAATAATCAAATTGAAGGCTGATGAGAATAAACAAAGACAAGATTAATCCACCTTCTATTGTTACAGTCATTCCATAAACTGGTGATTTCTAAGCTGTTAGAGGCTATGTCATCCAATAAAGCTCACTTCTATCTGTAGCTAATCAACAGCTTAAGCCCCACAACAGACAGGCCTGGCCAAATAGATTTATGAGTGCCTGACATAAAATCTGACTACTCTGACTTCTATCTAAGAAACAAAACTTCAAAATCAAAAAGTCAGTTTTAAAGGCACTTAGATTACTTTTCCACCTAGCAAACCAGTATGGTATAAATGCACAAAGTAGATCTAAATGAAAGGAATAAAAATCTTCAGAAGAAAGACAGTCATGTGGTAAGATTAATGCAAATAATTTGAAATACAAAGTGCATAAGTCATATTGGGTTGCCTTCACTTTAAAATTCTGTCAGAGAAGCATAGAAACTTTTTCCCTGTGTGTTACTCCATTACTTATTTTATGTCCAGTTATTTCAGCTTTTCAGGCTTTGACAAATAGCTATTTTATGCTTTAAATTGAAATATCTGGCCAATCTTTTTTTTCTGCAATTCATAGTAGCCTAATCTGCAAGAAAACAATTTTATTTCTGCCTTTTCAGCCTCATTCTAAGATTTCTTATGTGTATGTGTTTAAATAAGTATCAGTTTTTAAAAATTTATACCTGACCAGTTGGTTTGACTTTATTTTTCCTGAAAACCCACTTTTTACCCACTTTATTTATTCGGTGGGTTTTTTTGTTTTGTTTGGGGTTTTTTGGTTTGTTTTTTTTTTTTGGGGGGGGGTGTGGTTGTTAAAAGCAGCATAGCTAGCTTCAGCTTTTCAGCTTTATTTTGATAAACTGCTAAATAAGTATAAGTTTGAACTACAAATTTAATTATGGAGGAAGGATGAAGAACAGACCACTTAACAAAAACAATTACAGAAACAGGCTAATAAAACAGTAAAGAAATTTGACCTAGGTATGTCATGATTTTACTGAAGCTTGATGTTTGAAGCAGTTAAGCTTTGATCCTGCAAAGACATGCTCAGAGGCTCGGTTTAACTCATTAAAATCAAGGGAGCTCTTTGCAATGCAAAAGAGCAAGCAGGTGCATCCATCTTTCTAGTACCATATCATAAATGGGCCAATAATCAAAAGCGTGCAGGAAAGCCCAGTCTCACTGTTTAACAGTTTTTAGGGAAAGCAATGGAAAATATGTTAATCTGAACTCCATATTTTTCTTCACTTGTATTTGCTAAAGATAAAAAAAAAATAGAGTGAGTCTGAAGAAAAAGAAGAATATGGAACTAAACAGAAGGAATATGATACTGAAGAGAAAATCACCTTCACAATGTGCTTCCACGCAAGAATAGCTCACCACAATATGACTTTTGATTTTTTCTTTTTTTGATCCATTGTCATTACACAGAAACTCATACAAAACTAATTTAAGTCAGCCTAACCATTTACTCTTACAAGCTTTGGATCACTGAGAAAAAATTAACAGATCCAGTTCCATGAAAAGGAGCCTTTTATATCGTTAATAACTTTGTTGAAAATAGGACAATTATCACAGGGTTGATTCTGACCATGTTTAGTCTTTGCAGTGATTTTTTTCCATCTGATAAATTCTCAGTAGCTTAATGGTAGCAAATTGTTTAGTAGATAAAACAAAAGATTTTCTCACTCAAGTCTGTGGGAAAATACACAGTGATGCTAGTGAAATTAGGTAATGTTTTGGTTTTTAACTTTTTCTTAACTTCTGGACCAAGTGTAAAGGGAAAATCTTGGTTTAGGAAGATAATGAGGCTCGAGTGATGTGAGTACAAAGAGTTCCAAACCAGCATTTCATGCATCTGCTGAACACTTTAGATGGTTAATTTGCATCTTAACAGCATATACCCTGAATACTGGTGAGTTCAATGCTATGAAAAGATTACCTGTGAACTAAAAAGCTATAAACTAACATAATAACTATAAACAACAGAAGAGACTATCTACCACTAACTAACTACATTTTTTTTAAATGCATTTCATTATTTTATTTAAAACCAAGCATTCCATCTCTGAAAGAGTTGGTAGACACAGAGAAGTGATGTTCATTGGTGGAACTGCAAACCTGAATCATAGAGGTGTTTACTGTTAGTTCTTGTAACTGATGTCTTGATTATTTAGCAATTTTAAAAGCGAGTTGATGATTTTTAAAAATATTTCAACTTAAATGTAAAGTGGTTTTTATATTTATTTGATTTCTTTCACTATTCCTTTTCTCATCCTTTCTTACCAGATGAAAATGAAATACCAATACAGTTCATTGCTCAAAAGATTGAGCTGAGAACCCTTTAGTGTAGGGATTTGTTGATGGTTTGCTTTTTGTTTTAATTGTGGATAATGTCCCTTACCCATTCTATTCCTGTATTTGAACTTGGATTTGTCTATAAGGCAATAGTGCCTTCTTTGGTAGTGCAGTAGTGTCAGTAGGATGACTGCATAGTTTCTTTTCCAGTTTTCATACTGGTTGGATATTCTAATTGGTGAGCAGAGAAAACAATACCATTTTTGCAGTGCAACTATTTTGATTAGATAAATGTTCCATTCTGCACTAGCTGTAACATTCTTTTGGTGGCATTAATCACTCCTATGTGAAGGACACACCAAGAAAAGGATAAAAATGAGCTGGTTAGAACTGCCCTATTACAACATTAGGGATGTTTCACTTCAGAGAAAAATTCTATACAAATGGATTTAAATATTTTATAACTCTCTGGAAGAGAAGTCTTCTGCATATAAAATCTGTGTTACATCACTTAATTTTCTTAAGTGGATGAGGGGAAATGCAGCAAAAAAGTCACTTATCTTGTGCTAGTTCTAATATTGCCAACTCATGTGTGTCAGTTTTAGGCATAGTAACTGGAAAGAGTGAGCAGGGAATAGCTCCAAGGTATATGGTTTGCCCTAATACATACAAATGGAAATTCTGGGGCCAACACAGGTCAGGCTTGTACTATCTAGCACTGCAGAAATACAGTAAAAATATAAAGTTGCTATATATTCCCAAGGCAAGAGTTCTCAAACTGTAAAGTATTTTTACCCTAAATCTCAGCTTGTCTTCACTCTTTGTCTATTCTTTCCCTCTAAGGACCTGTAACCTTGGATACTTGCTGCCTGCTAGTAAAAATCCTGATCATGCAATCCTTAGTCAAACAAATCTGTTGTTGATTTTTATTAAGCCTGTTCTGCTTTCTCATATTTACCTACATGTAGCTACAGTGTCTCCAAAGGACACAGGATACAGACATATATTCTGAGAAAATATAAGTCTCAATTTGGGAATTGATCATGAACTTTTCAATCAAGCAGAACTCCCAGAAGAAAAAAAAAAAAATATATATATATATATATGTATATACATTTAAATCTATTGACCAAGCTACTATGTTATTGTCCCACATAACAGCTGTCGAAGGTAATTTTCGCTATTTTAGACTGAGGTACCAAAAATTTTGTACTCGTGTGTAGGTGTGAGGAATTATGTGAATGTTTCTTAGTCTTGCCTTTTTCAAACCAAAAATGGAGCATTTGAATCCAAATTGCTTCAGTACAATATTCTCTAAATAACTACCCAAAGATGATCATTATCTTAAAATTATTCCTGTGAAACGCTTTTGCATGTACTTAACACTTTACATGTGAATAAGTAGAATTATCAACACATATTAATGTAAATGACTTTTATAGCTCCTTTAGAAAGTGAGTACAATAAGGAATACCAACATTGTTAGAATATTTTGAATTTTGGAGAAACATAGAGGGATTCTAGTTTAATACAAAAATGCTTGGCTTATATTGCAAATTATAATAAAATCTATTTTGTGTCTTGAAGTAGGTCAATTAAGAAAGTATAAAATACCCTTTTTGTGAGGGGAATAGATTTATATCACAGCTAGTTAGATAAGAACATAAGAAATAGTTCAAGAAAATTATATTGTCAACTAAAAACTAGTCAAAAATCACTTCTAGGAAAAAAAATCATTGGGATCAGATTAAATTGGGACAATAAAAAAGAGGCAGAAAACTGACAAAAAAAAAAAAAAAAAAGTAAAATTAAGATAACCCATGGATAACAAGCACAAAAAAAATCCCTGAGATACAGTGAATGCCATTTCATCTAGAAAGATAAAGGAAGTTATCTGATGTTTTAAAAGTAACAGAGAAGAACTTGTGGTGGAAATGGCTTTCTCAACTCTTTTGATGAACAAAGTGGATTGACTGTCAATCAACTTAACGATGCAGGAAGAGAAACTACTTGAGGCTGAAGCAGCAGATTTGTATTATAAAAAGACTAGACATTCGCTTTCATAATTTTTTTAACTAATTTTATGTATGAGCTGAACTTACAGTAAGCAAAAGGAGATAAAATGTTGAATAATTGTGAAACATTTCAGTTCTTAATAAAGACAATTATGTAGTATTTTATACCTTTTTGTATTAGAACACCAGTAAATCTTAATCTGTTTTTCAATTACATTTAGATACTTATTGCTATTTTGTTCATATGTGAACCAAGAAAGAAATGATCAACAAGCAGCACTTTAATGAAGGAAAGCTTTGAGTTCTCAAGAGACTAGTTCTGTTCAAGAAAGTATCATGCTCCCTGATTCCCATGAGGATGACTTACCTAGTGTAAACATCAGTAACAAAGAGGCTTTCTTGGATGAAGCTGGAGAAAGTTTGAAAAGGCCTGCAAGATTTGCAAAGTTCTTTCCCAAAGAGAGGAGGGCTTTCCCATCAGATCAGAAACAGCTAGGCACATTGTCATTTAGAACCAAAGTAGCCACGTTGGTTATATATATGACTTGGTAGATAAGGGAGACAAGTTCGTACTAACCCAGACAGGAACTCTGGAAAACCCCACTTCCATTATTAAGCATCATAAATATCACTTCATGTCCATGACCATCCAAATATTTTGTCTGTGCTCCACTTTAGGGTCATGAGTAATTCTGCTTAGTTTAAGTGTGAACATTCAGGAGGTTCAAATGGAAAAAATAATCATTTCTGAGTCTAAATTCAAGGTAGCATCCAAGCTTCACAGGTGAAGTCAAAACTTCTGTTTTGAAGATGAGTGTTTGAAGACAACTGTAATTATTCTGGCTTTATGGCTCCTCAACAGGAAGAATTTACTTTTTACCTTTTCAATTATCTCCAGGTCAAACATATTTACTGAGTACCTACAACTGAACATAGTGGCAGGATGCCTCTAGAACACTCTTCCTTAGGTAAGCGTTGTAACAAAAAAACTCTGCACTGGCAAGATGTGGAAAAAACACAAGTCTTTCAGCCTCCATTTCTTTCATATTTTGGCTGACAAAATGCAGTAGGGGAAAAAAATAGAAGTTATTTCAGCAAAATCTTTCCACAATGAGTTTGTTGGTTTGTTGGCTTGGTCACTCTACTGAAAATACTTGCTCCTACTTGGATTTGATGTTCTCAAAGGTCTTTTCCAAGTTCTGAGTCCTGTACTCTACACTCACGAATCATTCACATCCTAGGAAAGAAAGGTCACAACACCTTATTTGGTAGCCAAGGTATGGGGCTGGGCTTCAGGACACATATTTCCATTTAAGAGACATCACATCTACCATCTGAAGATGCCTACTTGTAAGCAAAAGGGAGTTGTAGATTGACCCTGCACTGGACTGGTTTAAGCATCAAATTGTTTCAGCTGCTGCTAAGTGCGATTCCCTTTTGTACACATGTAGATATATCCCATTAATTCAAGGGAACAGGGGCAGCTGATTTTGTATTGCACACCCACCTCCAATTGCTCCCCTTCTCAACAGCACAGTGCACCCCTCAGAGTAAACGCTACACTTGGCTCCAATTGTGGAAGTTTTAGGCATTGCAGCATTAAACTGCATCTGCTTGAACCCTTTTGTAGTTCTTAAGACAAGTGACTCTGACCACTGTATTCTCCTATTCTCTAACTTCTTTTCACTAGAAAAAAAATTACAAAAAAATGCCACAAGGTTTGGATTATAAGAAAAGGCAGAAAAGCCAGAAAAAAGCAGCCACTCTGCTTCTTGCATAAATTACTAGAAGATGTATATGAGTTCAGAGCAGAGGTAATTACTCCTAACACCTTTTCAGGATGTATTTCAAAGGGTATTTAAGATTATTTCACATTGGAGATTAATATTAAAAGTGAAGTGAATGGTTGCAGGATGGAAAGAGGATTTGTGAGTGTTATCTGGGATGAAATCTTTCAGTTCAGGAAAGAACTGAAGTATGCCAGGGCAATCTTAGGGCTATTTTGCATTTGGACACCATACTTGTAATTTGATGGAGAAAAGATGATGGAAAATGGATAGGAAAATTATTTAGCTCAGGAGCAATGCAGTTATTGAGACATAATTCATACAAACAGCATCCCTGTTATTGGCTATATGTGCCTTTTGGCTTCTACTTGTGAAGTATAAATACATTTTATAAACCTCCCCTTCCTCACCTGTGTTTTAAGTGGATATATCCTGTAGCAAAGGTCTCTTCTTTAAAAGGATTAAAGCTACAGCACCTTCCTTGTGATAATCACACTGCAAAAAGAGAAAGAGAAGACAATGCTGGCCTCTGGGGATGCCAAGACAGCATCCATTCGAGTTCTGAGAGGCTAAACACACAGTTAGTTGTCTACTCAAAAAGATAATAAATAATGCAATTAGATTTAAAGATTTCAGATTATTCATTCAGAGTATTCAGCAAGCACCAAGCAGACAGAAATCAGTCTGGGGAGACTGAAGAACATGCTGGAAAATATTTGCTATACAGAACAATTGCAAAGTATGCTGGAAAGAAAGGGAATAAAATTAGGATCAGCAATAGGAACATTGACTTTGTTTGTGGACACAAGAATACTCTTGTTTTTCTTACTCTGTGTTTTTCTTACCCAGATGTTCCCCCTTCCCACCATTAGACTGGATTGCCATGAGGCAGTGCTTGCAAATTGCTCAGATAATCCAAACATATAAAAAACAGTGATGCCTTAATTTATGAGAGAAAATTTTCAGTTCCTCTTTTTCCATTGCTTTTATTGCTATGATAAGGCCATGAGTTTCCTTCAAATGAGCTTAAACTGTGGGGATTTTTTAAATGCTGCTGAAGCCCTCATCTGTTCTCTTAGGGTTTTAACCAGGCTCCTTGTCACACTCCTCTGCCCATATAAAATACAGCTGCCAAAATAGCCAATAATTGATACGATAGGCTTACTTCTGTTCTGAAGCTCTACCTCCTTCTCCTGTTTCCTACTACATCAGAGTCTGCCTTTATGTTTTTGCCATTGTTCTCACCTTGGAACATGTCCATCTTTATTTATTTAGCTGCTGTGGTAGCAGACACCTTTCAAGTTCCCTCTAGGTTGCCCTTTAGTGCTACAATAACTTCCTCAAGTTGATCTTGCCATTAACAACTAAGGAAAGAAAAGTTTAAAAATACCAAAACCAGAAAGAGAGCACTCTGGTATGAGTTCACGAGCAAATAGGATGGCTGATATAGATCAGATACTTTAAACTTTCTAAAGTAGCACTGAGACCTGCATACAGAAATGCATGATCTTCCTCTTTTCTTGTCTTATCATCCCTCTCCTCTTTTGCTGCCATAATTTACTGTATCTTGGCTCAGGCAAAATATCTCTTGCTGCAAATTTTCCACCAGCAAAGGAATGTTCATAAGGCAAACTCAATGAAAATTTTGTTTTGATGGAGACCTTCAGGAACTTGACAAAAGATATGTTATTGCTATAATATTTTAGGAACTAGAACTAAGTGTTACATCAACCAGTCAAATTACATCTTCATAAAGAAGTGGTTTCTGTGGTCATATAGTTTTGCAAAATATTAAATTGTTTGAGCTACCTGATTACCCAAATCACCTCAGTTTGAGATAGGCTCTGTCCATCATCTACTAAGCAAGACATCATTCCTAACACAAAAGTGCAAGGCAAATTCCACTAAATAATAAAATATTCTTTATATATATATAAAAAAGAACTTCAGATTTTCAGTTTGAGCAAAAGTGACAATTTTTTTCATTACATATATCATAGTTTAGAACCATTGGGAAATAACTTCCATTTGCAGTCTTAACTTTATTATTTTCCACACAAGCTTTACAGTACAGCTACCATTTACATGTATTTAAGCAGTTCTCAAATAATGCAATACACTCTAACAGGTTTTTTTTTCTATCTGTAGTAGCTAACATTTAAAAAATAAGTCTTTAACACAAGAGCAAAACTATTTAAGGCTGAAACCCCAGTTTTTCAGATGCAAGAACCTTAAGTCTAATTATCCCATTTATGATCTCTAGGAGCATTGAGCTTGCTCACTCAGTCCCCAAGCTCACATTTGCAGGAGGAAATTCAAAAATAGTTGAACAAATGCATATGTTAAGCAACCTGACCTTGACTCTGTACTGTGTACATTATGCTAGTGATGTCTTTGTAAACTGTTGTTTCAGCTGAGTTAATGAGTACAGTTCCTAGACAAGATCAGACTGAGCTCGGGAGAATGCAGGTGACTCAGAGCTAATGTGATATCAGATGGAGCAAAAAAAAAAAAGAATAGAGACACTCACTTTTGATTTCCCTGAGGGGGAAACAGAAACACTGAAGAAAAAAAGTCTATTGGAAGAGAGGGAGTGAGAAAAAATGCCTTTGGTAAGCACAGGGAGTTAAGAGGTTCAGTGCTGCAATTCATTTTCAATATTTTGTGTAAAAAACTGCTCAGAGCATCCAGGAGAGTCTCTCACTGGGAAATCTCACTGTAGCAAGTAGCTGCTAATTCCCTTTTAAATTAGTATGTGTTTCTCAAGTACAACTTTGGCCTTTTAAGAACACATCTAATGAATGGTTTAAGCCAAGTGTTCTTCAGCTGCTTGAAGGTAAGGGTGTGCAGCACAGTGGTTATCCCCTGGAGCTGTACTCCAAGGCCCGCTGTGTGTTTGGTGCAAGCCTATCCTCAGCACTCCAGACAGATTTAATCCAAGCTACAACATTCAGCTGAAATCCTTACCCTACACACCAGTGAGTTGGGAATATTCAAAAGGCTTTGACCCAGCTTTGCAGGAGAATTTGGCACACTGCAGAGAAAACCAGAGGCTAATCAAGAGACATGTTACTGAGAAAACCAATGAGAGTGAACTAAGAGAAATCTTTCACTGTATGAACAAGAGAAACATCAAAATTTTTCCACATTTTTTCCACATTTTTTACCTTTAAAAACCAAGAAACTCTTTTATTTAGGTCTGAAAATACCCAATCTACAACTGAAATATTTAATGGATTTGAAATAGCTAGGAGAGAGGGAAAAGACTATAAGTACAATGGAAGAAACTTCATGTTTTGCCTGTTGTATATCTTGAAGGTCAGACTGGAGAGGTGTGACAAACATGGGAAAGTTGGACAGAAGGAATGCAAAACAGAATAAACATATTGTGCCTTTTTGGTATTCAATTGCATTTCTTCCTCCTGCTTCTTCAAATCACATCTGACACTTATATAGTTAGATTAATCTGATACATTGCAAATGTATTCCAGGGTTGTAAATGCATTTGGCACATTAAAAATATAATCATATTGGTCAAAAATATCTTCATCTTGTCCTTCTAATGGCATTCAAACTTTTTTTATCAGTAAGTCAGAAACAGGGGAATTGTTTAGTCTGCACTCTTAGTTTGCTCAAAATATTATTTAACATACGTGCTACATGGTTTAGATCTGTCATTTTTACTTGTCATGCCCAGTGGCTGTGATGTCCATAGCATTCAATAATATGAAATTGTACTTTTTGCATCCCTGTATTATTTTCTGTGAATTTAAGACCAGTCATACTGACAAATATTTAATTCTTATCAAGCCTTATAGAAGAGATCATGATTCTGTCCTGAAAAGGCTGTTTTTCTTCATCACAATAAAACTTACTTATATTTTTGTAGGTTACTAATACCATTTTAAATTACGAAGATTGAAGTATGATTTCAAATTATAAGTAAACAACTAAACAGCAATCTTTATTCCATACTTTCTGATTATTTTCTTTACCACAACACTTTCATAAACCACTTTTGCATTTGTGTTTCTTGTGGACAGATTTTATTTTCTCTTAGGTTTCTTGTTTGTTTGCTTCATTTCATGTTTGTAATGGCATGATGGAACTGATACCCAGAGCTGGTGCTTGCAGTTTTCATATAAAAAGCTCTTCACAATCTGCAACATCCTAGGTAGTGACACTGCCCTTTAGATTTTTATTTTGAAAGAAGGTAGATAAGACATATGCAGGCATGAGTTCTATATTCTGTTTTGCACCCTATTTGCAACAGTTCAGGATCTATAGTTTAACTTAGTCTATAGTCAAGGCATAGAATGTTTCTGATGTTATTGCATTTCATACCACTCTTCATGAGAATACATCTATGCAAACTCCACAGAGCAGGATTAAATGTAGATAGGAAAGTGTACTAATCCCCTGGTTTTCTTGTCTTGTTACCTATTTTGTATGAAACCATTAAATTTTTTCCATGCAAAATAAAGTGATTTTTTATATTGAGAAAGGATACATGCACCCTCTCCTAAATTTATGTTGACAAACAAATCACGTAGGAAGTTCCTCTTGCTCAGCAGAATCAGGTATTTAAAGAAGTTGAAGACCTTTGTCAGCACACCCCAATCCAAAGTAAAAATACAAAAAGTAAGGCAAATAATGATAAGAAAATGTTTTCATTAAAAAGGCCATTAACCTCTTTCTGTTGAACTATGTAGGAAATTTCTGAAGATATTTGTTAGCAATTATTTGTTGATTCAAAATAACAGTGCTTGTCCATCACAAGTATTAGTAATTTCTCTGAACAATTCATCAGCATCAATTAGAGTGCATTTGGTACCTATGTAGCCTTTTTCTTGTAACTACTGCTTAAGAGGTTTTTCTTAATATTCTGTCTGGCATACCCAGATCCAGCAGCTGTATGAGCCAGACCTGTGCTTCAGGAGCTCATCACCTGCAAAACAAATCCTGTCTGTTGCCCAAGAGTATGTTCACCAGCTCAATCAGAAGCAGAAAGTTGTGGGGTTTTTCCATTCTCCAGAACCTGCATGTTAAGTCTGAAGACAATGAATTCTGTGCTGATTTGGGGTGTTTAAAATCATTAAATTGGTTTTATACAAATTAAAATTGGTGGTAAATTTAAAAAAAATTAAAATTTAAAAAATTAAATTAGTGGTAAATATATTTTACCATGAAGACACTCCACTTATCTTCCTGTGGAATTGGCAGGTACAAGAAACAATGGAGGTAGACTTGAACATCATTGCTCTCTATTGTTTCTGAGAATAATTTGGGCATTAATTACATTTAAGAGACCAGAGGAGGACTTTAGATTTTTTGGTCAATACATTTCAGTCAGGGTAGTTGTTGAATACAGGGCTATAAAAAGTAAAGATTTTTCTATTATAAAATAGCTGGGCAAAAATATCATAGCTTGGTAATAGCAAAAGAATGTTATTCATCACACTCTGCAATCCTATCTGTATTCTCTCAGAAGATATAAATACTAAACAATTAAGGCCCACAATCTCTCAGCAAGCTGACTCTCATTATTTCCATTTTATAGAATAACTGCAGGGCACAAAAATTAAATACTTTGGTTAAGGTCACAGAGTAAGTCTGCTGAAGATGTGCAAATAGATTCAAACTCTGCTGATTCCCATTTTGGCTTTTTAACTGAAGAACAGGGGTTCTTCTGCAACATTTCTCTCACTCATTAAACATCTCTTGCATAGTTTAAATTAGGAGTATCATTAAGAAGTGAAGTTAATTACCTTCTCTTCTTTTTAAAACTATTTGCTGATTTCTATATTGAATAGATTCAAGCAGGTTTTCTCATGTGTTTATAATGGTAAAATATATAAACACAAATATTAAAATAATCATGCTGCTTCTCCATCTTTTCATGGTATAAACAGCCAATAACACCCACAGCAACTTTATTAAGACAAAGATTAGCAAATATAGGGGTTTAATTGGATTCTGTTTTCAAACATATCAAAGCCCTAAAAGACTAGTATTTACACTCTCCTTTATTTCTTCTTTATAGGCAAGCCTGATGTTATGAAAATTAAGTCAGCATTTGAACCAACAAAACTTCTGCATTTTTCTAGGGAAATGGGAGAGTAGTTTTTCACAGTATGTTGTAAAAGAATTTCTAGAATCTCATTTTCAAAAGCAAGTGCAATGCATGGAGAGGGCAGAATTTGAAGGTAGGAATGGTAATTTCTTAATATAATACCCAGAATCTCTAGTAAATTCCCCCTGCCATATTATGTGAATTTTTAGTTCCTGACATAGAAGTAGAACCTTTGATCTACTAGCATTTATGGAAATATGTCATATAGAGCCTAGAGAGTCAAAGTCTCACTGAAAAGGACTTGGGCAACAGCTTCATGTTCTTAAGTTCAAATGTTTAGGGCCCTGTGGGACATTCTACTCTCTCAGCTGCTGTGCAGGCTTTCTGAGGTCTCCAGAGACCTCTTCATCCAAATGGTGGGTGAAGTTTCCCACATAGAAATCCACACATTGGCTCCTTGGCTCTGAGGCAGCCACAGACCTTTCTACTGCCACTGAGCTACCAAAAGCCTGGGGAATTATCATTAACCCTCCTAGGAGTCTCAAATCAAAACTTGCTCTCCCTATAGTATGTCTCACCCGCTCATGGTTTTTGGAGCATGACTGAACTTCACATAAGTCAGTAGGGAGAGAGAGGAAGGATACCTGATAGACATGTAGCTGAAACACTGACTTATGATGTCACAAGATGTCCTTAAACTGTGTTTTGTTTCATTTTAAAACAGATATTTACCCATTCTGCAATCTGTCACATGAAGCTGCTGTATTCTAGGATGCATCACAGATGGAAGATTTTGTCTCCACATCCACAATGTTCTGGTGAGAATCACGTTTGTTACAGTAGCCAAGTATTTAAGTCTCACCTGTGATGCACAAAGACCTTAATTTCTGAATTCCTCCTTACAGCTTAGTTGTTAAGTTTCTTTCCTAGAAGATAAGACCCCAAGTCAAACACAAAAGGTATTTGGATTTGATTCTCCTGTTTTCTAGAACAGCATTTAAGAGATGCTCCTTACATTCCTCACCTGCCAATCCAGAAAGAACTGATGCTACTTCATCCACTTGACTCCAAAAGAGGATTAATAACTCTACCTCCTGTCTAGGTTTGGAAAGACAGGTATATGTCAGGGAAAACTGGAGTCTCCCTTGGAGTGGAGAATGTAAAACTCCCTCCCTCCAAATTACTACAATTTTGCAATTAGGAGCTTTCAGGCAAAGACATGGGAACAGGAGTAACAGTTCTTTACTAGGAATAATAAAAATGCAAATGCAAATGCAGTAACACACACACAAAAAAAAAAAAAAAAAAAAGTCCTGGAGAACCCTGACAGAGTCAGGAATACAACCCTACACCCTGTGAGCCAGGGTGTTGGAATCAGTCCTCCTGGAGCGACAGATGAGGTTCTTTTGGAGTAGAGATGATCCTGTAGTGGCAGTGAGATGAGTCAAATCTTCCTCTGAGAATCCCATGCAAAAGAGGAGTGCTCTGAGATCTCTTCTGTCCCCATTTTATCTGGGTAGGGAACAGTTGGCTCCTCCCTTTGGGTGGAGCATATCCCAATGGAATGAGGAAATGTTATCAGTCATGTGAGAGGCCTTAAATGGCCCATTCACAGGTGATGTCCCTTGGAGGAGGATGGGTGGAGGAAGAGATAAGAAGGCCTTGCCTTATCTGGTGTTATCAGGTGTCCCATTAACAGAAGGTATCTGCCCTCTTCCTCCCTAGAGTTACAAGAGAGAAGGAACAATTTTCCCAACCAGCTTCAACAGATGAAAATAGAATACACATTTTTGGATATATTTTTCAACCCAAGACACTTGCCTCGAGGAAATAAAAAATAAGCATCTAGTCTCCCTAAAAGACAGCCATTTTGTGAATTATGTACTGAGTAGTCTCTCTCTTTTAATATGAAAATAGATTATACAACCAATTTAGAAAATATGACTTTTATAAGATTGAAGTCTCTATTGAAATGTCTAGGTTAATACTGAAAACAGTGATGGATTTTTAACACATATGGATATCAGGTGATTTGAAAAAGTGTGAACTTATTCCTTCCACAAATTGGATGCTAGTGGGTTTCACCAATGTTACTGTTTTGACTTGGGGCTCTGTAGAATTCTGCAACATATAGCTCAACCTTAAATTACTCTTGTTCTCAAAACTATTAATATGTACTAAATGAGGAATTTAATGTGGCCATCATCATTAGACTCACATCGTAGGAGTTAACAATTTTTTTCTGTGTAAAAGTTAATTTTATTAAGATTCTTAGTCTTTATAAAATTGCTAGTCCAAAATTAAGTGATTTATTTATACTCATGTAAAACAGTTACAAAATATTCTATAAGAAGTTTTTAAAAGCTAATTTTATGTATAAATCTTTGCAGAGAAATGGAAACACTTGCTGACGCTTAATATTTAATCTTCTCATTGTCACAACACCTTTTTTTGGCTCTTTTTTTTTTTAGCTCCCCCAGAGAAGGGATTCAGAAAGAAAATAGAAATAAGAGAAATAATTATCCTTATTATCCTTATAACTAAGTTTTTAAAATAATATTATGAGCTTACTAAGAGCATATTAAAGTTATAATATAAAAAAATAGAATTATCTGTGATCACTGCTGTAATTCATATGTCATTAAAAAGATAGCTCTGAATTGGAAATCATGTTTTGGTGAAATAATCTGAAGCAGCTGAGAGAAGAAAACTGAAGAAGGAATTTGGTGTAACTTTCGCATCAGAGACAATGGGGTCTAGCACAACTGAAAACTTCTCAAAAATAACCTTTGTTTGTAAATTTTAATAGCAACATGCTAAAATGGCAGAACTACATTGATGATGCAGTAAGAAAGAAGTTAACATGGGACAGAACTCCATAATTTTTTTTTCTTTTTTTTTATGTGTAAGTGCTGTAGTCTACTTGTTATTGATTTCTTTGGGTTTAGATCAGTGCCAGCTAAAAAATATCTCTGAAAGTAATGAAAAGATGAACAGAAACTGCTAATTCTACTCGACTACCAAGTCTCTAAACACACAGTAGACAGAGGGAGAGAAAATGTAATGATAATAATAATAATAATAATAATAATAATAATAATGATGATGATGATAATAATAATAGCTGTACAGCATATCAGCTTGAGGTATATTTGCCTAGTCTGCTTTTCCTCTGTGCCATTCAGTTTTATTCTTCTTCATACCACCTTGAGGCTAAAACTTGCCTTTTCCAGGCTTTGAAGTCATACTAGAATAGAAACTGCATCTTCTCAACTTCAAACTTGGTTTCAATAAAAGAAAGTGCATGACAATCTTTCAAACAGGAAATCCTTTACACACAAGATCCATGCAGTGCATTACTCTTAGCTGTACCTGTGCCTCCTGTGAGCAAAGTTCTGACCCCATTTTTGTGTAAAGCAGTAGAAGTGCTAACAAATTATGATTCATAAGGATTGCCACCATGTCTATGCTGTGTTAGATCTTTGCTGCATAGTGGATCTGTCCACACTCAAGAAGTGAGCCAGCTCTGCTCCACGTTGTTTTTCAGGGCAATCAGTGCAGTCAGCCCCCCCAAAGCCATGCTGAAAGGTTGGATACATCAGCTCAGGTAAATTACAGCTGGTGCTCCCATGATATCGGAACTAAAACAATTATTTTGGTCTTATTTGGAAAGCAAACACATTGAGGCTAATTTCTCATGATCTGGACCTAGCAGAGATGCAAATCAGAGTTTCTCCTGCAGTTACTACAACCTACTTTGTGCACTTGACATGACACTGAGCTTAGGAAGTAATCTGATAGATCACTTTTTGATTTTTGCTTTTCCAGTCTGCTGAATCTCATCTGCGCTGATTTGCAAGCCCAAAGCTGTCACAGATCCCAGTTACTCACTTAACAGAGGATTCAGTCAGTACAAGAGAAACAGTTACATGATATTAGTTACACGATAATTTCTGTACCTACTTTCAGAATGCTGTACAAAGAAGGTGAGTCTCTTTAACTCCATTTTTTTGTCTGAGGAAACTAAATCAAGGCCTAAGATCTGACTTGCCAGTGGCCCCATCAGCTCTTTCAACATTTAAGCAGACCAGGTAAAACGTCATCAGCACTCAAACTTATAATAAGTTGCTCTCATTTCTAATTTCTATCAGAAGTGCCATCACAGCTTCTCTTTTATGGTAGACTAAAGTATAGTTGCATATGTAAAGGAATTAAATGATATTTTTAAAGTGTAGAGAAGTTTACAGTGAAATAAACCTCTTTTTGATGTGGAAGGATATTTTATTTATGTAACATGAATCTTTCATTTATAGCAAAATTTAACAGCAGACCAATCATTATGCTTTCCACAGTCTCTTGAAAAAAACAGGTTTATTTACAGGTAACATATCTGTCTATACCAGGATTTCCAAACCCAGGCAATTGCTGTAACAGTCAGAAATCCTTTGGGAGCAATGCTGAAAACTGATATCTTGATTAAGTAGTAAGATTGACAATCTTAGGAAAAAACTGGAAGAGACTAGAATGTGAATGGGAACTCCACATGCATCTGGAAAGACTTGCTGCAGATCAGTGTCCTTTTCAGAACAGACAGCCTTGATTGTTCCAGATGAAGTTTTCAGCCAAGAACAGATTCTTGATATGAGAGCTCTGTAAGGATCATAACTTTTTTGGTTTTCCTTTTTTTTTCTTTTTAACAACAGAATAAGCAAAGAGACACTTTTAGCTATTTATAGCATAAGGACCTGTGAAATCTTTTTTTAGGCTTCAGTATATCTTTCCCTAGCAGAATAAAACTTTCATGTACTTTTTGGACAAAATAAATGTATACTTCATATTTCTTCACATTTTAGGAGGAAGGACAGTGCTGGCAAACCACAGTCATTGCTTTCTTCACCAAATATGCAGACAACAATGTGTATACCACTCTTGGGGAGAAGGAGGAAGTTTTTGTTTCACTAGCGTTCTCACTGGTAGAAAAGTCAACAGAGGATAGGAGTGTAAAATTCATGGATCATTTTAGGAGAAAAACAAAAAAAATGAAACACAATGTGCAGAAAATACTTCACCACACATGCTAACTAACATGCAGTATAAGCACAACAGGAGCATCTAATCAGTGGCAAATTTCTCCGAATTAGAGCAGTCATTCTATAACATTAATAGAGGTAGAGCTGTTCAGACCAAATTTACTCCACAATTCTTGCAAGTTCCAAAGTACACAGAGTATCACTCAAACATTTTTCTGCTCTGGGTCTACTCAATTGCTAAACCAGTTCCTAATGAAGCATTGCAGCCAAGTGTATCCACCACCACTTTTGCTCCTGATATAAAATAGTCTGCAGCCATGGTTCAGACCCATGTGACAGGAAAAGAAGAAAAAAATAGAAAAGGTAAAAAGAGAATTTGTTCAAGACTACTTCAAACCCTCTCTTCCTTGAGAGAACAAGTTCTTTATACTTTATTGGAAATAGTGAAACTCAGGAGCTGCTTTCCTACAGTCTCCTAATAGGATTTTTTGCAATCAGTACTGTATTTTTTCATTTTAGTTTTTGGGGTAGATCACATTACTTTTTCAATCTTTGCAGCACAGCTGTGATTCCTAGAAATATGTCTCCTTGAGAGAATGGAAGCTGTATGTATTCAAAGTGCTGCAGGACCCAGGAACCTCAGGCTTCCTGGATTTAGGTTTACCATGAAATTGAATCAGAAACAACGGTGAGATAATTTTTAATAATTTTATGGTGTGGGATTTTTTTGTGTGTGTGAATTCATATGCATGTATGCAAGCATACAGGAAAGATAATAAGAGGCAGAGAATATATTGGTTATGGTTTTTCTTTAACATCCTTCAATTTTGTAGGGTCCCAGGAGTGAGGTGCTCTGAAGTCTGGCAATTCTCATCCATGTTTAACTGCTCCTCAGCAGCTGTCCAAGCCAGAGCATTTCACAGCATAGGTGTAATTTCCTGCCATGTTTAGCTGTTCAGATCTATGTTCTGTAGTGTGCCTGGGAAGCTGAACAAGCTAGGATTATTTAAAGATGTTGTTCAGCTGTTTGATTGCAATAATGCTGCTACTTCCCTCATCACAGACATTTTGATTGGAAATCTGCAGTTAGAGTCACAAAGGACAATGTTGATGTAATTAGGATGCTAAAATGACAGTGGCAGAATGTTAGTTGAGCTGTGGGAATGACACTCAAATAAGTGGGTTTCATACTCTGTATTTACCACTGAAGTACACCTTCAGACTTATGATGCACGATAGCAAACATCTGCCACCCTTATTACAGAGAAAGTTGGGCTTATTATTCAGGGAGTGACAACAGCTTCCAGAGCAAAGTGCAAGACAAAGTGCTGATCAGTGAGGATCAGGAAAGACCATATTTGTTCTTCTCTTATCTTTTTGCCCTTAGAAAAAAAGCCTATCTGTTACCCTATCTCAAGCAGCTGTTTGGAATTATTCTCCTTAGGAGACTTTTCCCTTAAAGTTAAAGGGAGAGGGCTAAGAATTGCCTTCAATGTATCATTTATTTATTAAGCTTCCCTTGCTCTGCTTTATCTAAGTGATTTTCTTCCCTGTCAGCTGCAGAAGGAATTCCTTTAGTGTGTTGTACTCAGTTGGATAGTAGTTATACTCTGCATAATTCTGTGGTTTCGTTTATTATGGTGCTTTCTGTGGCATCACAACTTGACCCATTTGGAATATGGATTTCTTCATAGTTTAATGGTCACATCTATACTGTGGCCAGTCAAAAGGGAAAGTTTGAGAACAGTGATTCCCAATTACATACACATATCAAAAGCTCACAAATATATAAATAAACATATTAAAAGTGAGGTCTAGTATGGAACCTCACTAAAGAGCAGAACATGACCAAGTAGATGCTGAGCCAGTTGCAGGCTCCAGATCAGGCACTCTGAGGAACATGGGGAAAAGCAGCCTGATTCAGAGCATCATCACAGCACTGTCACCTGCAGCCAGAGTCTTCCAGAAGGTCTGAGAAGCAGGACACTGAGGAAACTGTGTTTGGCAGCAGACAGAGCTGAACACAGACAGAAGAACATAATGCCTCTTATTTCAGCTGAGGTATTTGTGTGGCAATCTACGCAAACTCTGCTACCACAGATCCAGAGAGTGTATGGAAAATAAAGTGTTATAACCAAATTAATGGGATTTTTAATTCATGCTCATTAACTGGGTAACAATTACACCTGAAAGTGTCAGTGATTAGATCCTGCAGTCATTTTTAATTTGGAATGTCTGCTGCTGGGGCAACGAGGTCTAACTCTAGTAATGAATGAGTAGAGTGAGGCTGGTATGAAATGCATGTAAGATTAAGAGCCTACACAAAATGTCAGGGATGTAATGCACCCTGCACCTTGTGTCCATGAAAGCAACTGTAGCACCCTTAGTGGAAACACTCATAGGCATGGAAATTAATTCTGCATAATAAATAACATAGCAAAGCCACAATTCTTCAATTCTGATTCAAAAATACAGAATAAATAACACAGTAGGACATATATATTATGCCTTTAATAGAAAAATAACTATCAAGAAACTGCCTCTGTTACAAATATGTAAATGCACAATAAATAAAAAAAAGCTCTAAATGATGACAAAGGATAGGAAATGAGGCATTGGCAGTGTTATTTGGAAACTTCAGTGAAGTGGTTTGTACATTGCTGGAGCTGACAGATTTCCCTAGTTGTTTCTAATTCTGAGAAATTGAAAAGTTCTGACATTGCCCCAGAAAGAAAAGGAGTAAAGATGAAATCAGGGTAAGAAGAGTTATGAAAAGAGAGCAGTAGAAGGGAAAAAATAATAGGCAGTTAAGAGAACGTGTCAATCCATGAGTAGG
Source organism: Cisticola juncidis (assembly GCA_013400215.1). NCBI lineage: Eukaryota > Metazoa > Chordata > Aves > Passeriformes > Cisticolidae > Cisticola > Cisticola juncidis. The sequence goes on from VXBR01005529.1 coordinate 1,798,636, forward strand.
ACCATGATATCTGAGGTTACAACCATGAGGAGACTCGGAAGCGTTGTACACGTGCACTTTCAGGCACAATATCTTTAAGGCAGGTCCTCTGAGGTGTCCTTACCTGAAATCTTAGGGGACACTGCTACCCCTGTGGGTGCTTACTGCTAGAGCAACTGTTGCTGGATTATCTCCTGATAGAAACTACTAATTACTCAGGCTATGTCTGTGTCAGGGTGAGATGCATTTCTTCCCCTCTTACTTTCTTTTAGAAGGGAATTCAGCCTTACAGCTCATGAGGATGTGATGCTGTTGTCATATCCCACCCTAATAGCATCTGACCGCGTGTATCTCTCCTCCAAACTTGACAGCAGAAGAAATCTTCCAGCCATTAAGGGAACTTTCATGATAGCTGGGATGATTTTTTTTTCTCTGCAAATTTTTGGGATATTGAAATGTTCCCTTTTTGTTCAGAGCAAAATTGAATTTTTTCAGACTAATCTCTCCCTAATGAGGTACACTGACATTAAAGCATCTTTGAGCTTCCCCAAAAATTGGTTTCAAATATGACAAAAAACCATCCCTGAGAAAACAGTAGAAAACTCAGCCTTCCCAAGGTACATTTTTGTGTTGACAAACTGATAATGGAAAAAAGAATTAAAAATTTTGTGGTAAAGTCTCTTTGAACTTTCATAAATCAAAACATAGTTTTATGCACAATGCATCAAAAAATCATCTGAGAAGCTGTTTATGAAGAGAGAATAGGGAACAAAGGACACAATTCTTCTTCCAATGAAAATAAGAAAATCATTTCCACCATAGTTGATAGCTTCTGTCCAGTAAATCTGAGTTTGTCCTCCACTGGCAGAGAACAGGTTATACACTGCAGGATTGTGGAAAATAAATTTTAAAAATTTACTCTTCAAATAGCTATAGCAGTGGAAAAGTTTTGATTGTTCTTAAATTTGGTGAATCAATCTATTCCAAAGTTAATTCAGGTCCACATTTTCTTGCATGCTGTTATTTTTATCTCATTTTCCTTATATGCAGCAGGTAATAAAACAGTGATGTGAAATCCAAATGGGAAAATAAATCTAGCTAGAGTAATCATATTATCAACACATCAGCTCTGCAAAACTCTGTCATGCTTCCTTCCATAAAATGACAATTTAAAGTATCTTTCCAGAAGTCTCATGGAGATTATTGTAATTTGTTCTCTATTTAGGATTAAAAAAATCTTAGACAACCTATTTGAAGTCTCCTAGTGAAGTACTTACAGTTCAGTTCAGCATTATATGCCAATTTCAGAGAGGCTGAAGTGTAATTTATTTCATTTTACTTTCATCAGCAAGTCAAGTTCATCCATCCAAAACCAGTTTTTCCGGATGCACATATTTCATTTGTTATCATTTTAAGTAGCACAGAATGCAGTCAAATTCCAATATCTGTCAATTGCATACAAGTATTTTTAAGTAATCTTTTACTTTCTATTTAAATGCTTAGACCATAAACATTGAATAAATGCTTACTTGGCATTCAAACAAACAGCTTAAAGCAGAAAAACTGCCTTTAAACTGTATGGAACTTTCTAACAATTTGATGGTTATCTGAAAATTCCATTTTACAGATAATAGTAAATCATTTGGAATCTATAAAAAAGTGTTCTGCACATGTAGTTACACCTTTAAAAATCCAAAGTAACTCAATTTTTAAAAATACTCCTCTGATTTTCATAGTCTTTCTCTTCATTTGTTGTACCAAATTCTACTTACATTTTAGTCTTCCCTTTTGGCATTGTAGAGCATAATTTCAGAACAATAAGTAACAAAACCAGAGGCTAAGGTGTTGAACATGACATAGGAACCTGAATAACTCAAAAAATAAACAGAAGATATGTAGATAAAGCTTTTAAAAGGCTTTGTTCTAACATGTTCTTAGAATTTTTTAATTTTTTTAAACATGCTCATAGATCTTAGAATTTGTATTGGCAACTAAAATTAATTGACTGGAAACAACTCGTTGAAAACAATTATGTTTGTCTTACTCATAACTCAAAACCTTAAAAACAGAAGACTTGAAAGAAACTGGCTGTTAATAAAAAGGAAGTTGATAATAATTGCTGATGCTGAAAATGCAAAAAGAGACAGAATACAAATGAAACTTAAATTGAAATTTAAGCATCATTTATCTTTAAAGCTTTCTGTTCATCTCAGCTGTATCAATAAACATACTTGTTTGCTTAATGGGGATTAAATTCATCCAATTCCCCTATGACATATTTTATCAGACTTCTAGTCTGAGTCACTGCCTTCTGTTTCTTGCTAGACTTTTTCTAGAAATCTAAAGGCAAATTTCCCATCTCCAGTAATTTATACAGAAGTTTCATGCATCTCATGTTGTAAATAACCTTCAGGATTGCAAGATTCAGACTGCTGCTGTGTTTCTTGCTGAAATAATTGTTTCAGAGCAATACATTCTTTCCTGTCCTCTCTGAAAAAAGAATTAAGGCACATAAGAAAGAAAAATATTTTATTTATCCTATAATAATATTAACTGTCTCTACTTTCTGCCTTCTTTTCCCATCCACTCTCCCTGGCTCAGTGTCCCAGTGAATTCAGTGCTCTGTTTCCCTCCTTCCTATGCCAGGATGACAGCAGTAGTGACTCCACTGCCTGCTGCACCCACTGGCTGTCACATTGCAGCACATCTCATAGGGACAACACAACAGTGGCACTTCTCATGGGACACAGCCTCCAGCCAGGGCCAGCAGCTTGTGCCTAAACACTCATAAGTTCATCCTCTGTGTGTGTGTGTTTGCATACTACAGGTGTGGAGAGGTATGAGTATGGATACCATCGACAATTGATAAATTACATTTTAGGGATTCTAAGGAATTACATGGGCTACAAATACCACATAAATCACCTCTGTGTCTGTGTATATATATATATATATATATATACATAGAAGTATGTATTTATAAAATGTTGCAGGTGAGAAAACTGAGAAACACTTCCAAAAGGTGATTAAATCTTTCCTATAGTTACAGATTATGTATGGCACTGCATATGTGTGTATAAGGGAGGTGTTTATTATTTGCACCATGTTCCAATTTTTTGATTCTTTGTGCTCTGACTTACATCTGTCTGGCTGTCTCCTGAGCTGCCTTAAGATTTTTATTTCTAACTTAACTTTAAAGAACACAAAGGATAAGCTTTTGAGCTCTCTTTTTTTCTCTTCTTCCGTGTCGCTGAAATCCACTGAAAGAACAAAACCCTGAGCATACTGAAATTAATAGGTTTTTCGGTGTTTCTGTGAGCAAGATTTCATCTCTGATTCTTCTTGTCTTTCAGCAAATCCAGCTTTGCTAGCAGAATTTCAACTATAGTTCTGCAAAAGACTTGCTGCTTCTCTTATTTTAAAGATCAAGGGGTCATTGACTTTAATCTGATTAAATCTTCCATTTCCCTGTACTAATTTATGTCAATCAAGAAGATTTGGATGTATTTTCAGAGAATTGAAACAAAGATACATTAAAAAGATATCTGATCTGAGTAAATGTGACATGACTACCTTCTGGTGAAGTTTGTTTGAAGTAAAATATTCTATCCCACAGATTCAATTGTTTTGATGCAAATTTAAGTAATAATTTTCAAATACTTGTTCAAATTTTCATGATATTGTCAAAATTACTTATCTTTCCCGGACTTGATTTCCAAGCCTCTTTTACTCCACAGTTTCAGTAATAATTTTCTGACTGTGCTGTGTTTAAAACTTTATGCTTGCAAAAGTCCAAAAGGTTCTTTATGGAAAGGCATTTCAAAAGTGAATGTATTGCTATTACTGGAGCATCATTTATTTTGCTTCTATGGTATTCTTAATTGGTAGATTCAAAAGTATTTTATCAAAGGAAAGTAGTCTCATTCTACAGGTATCTATGAGTCAGAAAGTGATTAGTGCCTAAGTCAAATTAAATTCTGCTCAACAAACTCAGGTTAAACTGATAAAAGAGCCAGGAAGTTCTCTACCACTTTGTTCTATGTCCTGTGTACCAGACTTGTCAGGGCATCAGCAGACTGTAATTTTCCTGGTAAAAGAGTGCTGTCCAGCAGACCAGTGTGCTTGTCAATGAAATAAAGATTTCCTAACATTATTATTATTATTATTGCTTTTGATTAAACTCCCTTTAGGAGGACTTACAATAGACATATATTCTAGCAGAAATTCCATTTATTTTGGCCGGGAGGAAGTCTTTGTGGTACTTTAACATTTGTTTTATGTGACATTTGACCACAACTGACCACAGAGATCAAATGCTGCCCTCAACAGCCACCACCAGCCAGCAGGTCTGGTTGTTAGCCCAAAAGCTTCATTAGGGTTCCTGGAGCACCTACCTGATGCAGACAATCTGTTGGGCACCTACAAGTGCAACACCACAGACAGTGAAAGAGGCTGCCCAGGACACAACTGCAATCTGTCTTCTTCCATCTTCTTTTGTCCTTCACCAAGATACATCTTCTTTTGTCCTTCACCAATGCTCTAAAGGATTGGGTCCTTCTTGGGATTCAGAGCTGGGAATCCTCCATCAAGAGCAGGAATCTAGTCCCTTCCTTTTAAGAAGAAGTTAGGAAATTACACCTTTTGAAACAGAGCCAGGAAATTATTCACCCAGAATAAAGGCCAGTTTTTGTGGTCTTTCCAACATTTGAGATTTATACCCTCCCTTTCACCTTCTCTTTACAGGGTTGTAAACTGCTCGGGAAAGGAAGCTGACTCTACCTTCTGCTGCTGCAGATGTGTCCCTGGGCATAAATCTTTAGGGGGTCAATAGGCTGGAGACTGAAAGAGGTCAAAAGAAAATAGTACTGTCTTGATTAGCAAGTATGTCTCCAATGAGGAGAAAAGGATTGCTCACCTCTATTCGTAAAGCTCCTCACACACCGTATAATCAACAGACATTGTTGTCTAGGAGCTAGAAAACCTTTAAGGAAATTGAAATATTGAGGTCTGAATCACTTCAGGCTGAAGAAATATTCATGTCTAATAGGTCATAGCTTCAATTTCTGCATAAAGGGACTTCATCCTATGCCTGTTTCCTTTAAATTCGAACAAACAAAAAGCAGCTGTTAGCTGTGCATTTAAGATGGATTCTGCTCTTATAGGCACATCCATATCCTTAGGGCTGAGAGCTGGGGTAATAGCTAGTTTATTGATTTTGAGTGGCCCTTCCTTGTGAAGTATGAGCCCCTTCTGGGGATGTGCTGGCACCAGGCAACTGAGAGCACAGGAGTCTGAAAGCCAGAGGGTCAGACAGAGTTTAAGCATGACCAGCACTAAAAGACAAATGAACAGAAGTTTGCAGAGTTGCAGCATGTCTCCTGATCCCTACTAGTAGAGCGTGTTTCTGGTTTTGGGCTTCTTAGGATTTGGCACAGCCTCTTAACCTTAATTTAGGTTCCTCTTAATGTTTCTGTCATCAAATTAGTCCTACCCACATTTGCTAAATTAACTGCATGGATTCTCAGTCTGTTTGAAAAGGCAACTGCTTGTCACCACTTTTTTTTACACCAATGTCCTTAAAGCCAAGGAATACAGAATTTAGTGCTGTTGACCTCATATCTAGACCACTTTTTAAATCTTTTACAGTTTTTTTTCTCTTGCTCTTGTTTTTTCTCCTGCTCTTGCTGGCAGTGCTGCTGTTTCCTCCTACCTATCTCTGCAGTCTTTAGAAAGTCACTTTCTGAGTAAGATTTGCTGTATAAAGTCTTCCTTGCATTGTAGGAACAAGGAAATCTCTTTCTTTCCACTTTTTAAATGCCCAGATTTAACAGGCCGTTAAGTTGAACCAGAGAAAGACTATGGGCTACAAACCTTAAGATGGCAAATTGTATCTCTAAGATACAGTAAATAATCCTACATTGAATAGTTACTGTAGTGGCAAAACATTCATAAATTCATTAAGGATTTTTTTTTCTCTGTTAAGAGTAGAAGAGTATGACACTAAAATCCAGTAACTGAATGTTAGAATCAAGTGCAAATTGAATATTAGAATTAAATTTAGACTGCAAACATTTAACTTCTCTTTTCAGAATGCTTAAAAGAAGGACAATAAGCTAAGACATAGCAAAGAGCTTGAGCTTTTCAAAAGAAATATGATCTCTGGACTAATTGCTGGTCTGCTTTGGACAACATTTTGTCAGCACCCTGTGAAGAATATCCTTCATTGCTATGCTCTAAGCTTGAGTTGCTCTAAGAGGCATCAGTGTCTGTGTTAACCTGGACAGTTTGTAGTGAAAGGAAAACATCACCTTAGAACATGTTGGTGTTTGCAGCTACTTGGAGGGGTTTTTTAAACAATTGCCTTCAACCCATTCCTCCCGTGTATTTGCTGTTTCTTCACTGAAGAACTTCAGGTTTTTTCTTTTCTACAGAAAAAGTCTCTTCAGTGACTTTGCTAAGCTTTGTGTTTCTCAGCTTGTTATCCTTGTATTTCCAGCTGCCGGCTCTTCCTTTTGTTATGCACACAGAGACACTCCAAGAAATTAACGACTGCTGTCTCTCAACTGCAATTTCGTTTTCTTAGAAGAGTGTGCAGTTTGAAGGCTGATGGATTGTCAGTTTCACTGATTATACAGTATACACTATCTAAAATATATACTGTTTTTAAAATATGCTTTCATTCTTTTTTTATCAGGCTTTAGGTTTGGGGTGATTACTTTTTTGTTTCAGTTTCTGTGCACGCCTGTGCTTAAACTTCTTATTAGGATATTTTCAGAATTTACTTTTTGTGGATTTTGGTCCAGTGTATTCTTTTGAAATATTTGGTACTACCAACACAAGTAATCTTGAAAACATAGCTGTTGGTGCACAGTGAAAATGATTGGTGCTTTTTCTCCATTCTTCCAATTAATGCTGGTGTCCTTACACCCACAAGTGCTCTACTGTCCATCGCTTATTAGAATTGCAGTTTTCCCAGATGGAAAATAAGCAGCCATTGCTTTTGGCACTGAATATATTACAAGATGAAGGATTTGCATTCTCTGTGCACAGAATCTAACCTGAAGCTTTGAGTCACTGGTGGGCTTTTAAGAGAGCTGGTTCAGTGAGGAGTTCTGCTTAGACAGCTAGCAGAACCTGGATGATGACTCTTGGCTATCATGAATCCTCTTAATCCAGCACTTACTTCTTAGCTCAGAATAGTTAAGAAACCCAGTTCTGCTGACTGTATAACAAATGCCCATCTTTCCATTCTGTGAGGGGAAAAAAGTCTCATTTGTGAAGAATATGGACATATTTTTTAAAAGTAAGCCTATAAATTATCACCTCTCTTTTCTGTTAATGTACTAGTAAAAGGCATTCTCCAATTCAGCCACAGAGCAGATTGGAACTGATTTGAACATTGCAGCAGCTTTCTTTTGTCTCTAGGGCAGTTGTCTCACTGGCAAATAGTATCCAGAGCACAGAACAAGAACATTGACCTGCATCCTAAAAACCCTAAAAAGGTTTTTAAACCATCCTAAAAAGTTATATCAGCACAGATCCCAAACCTAGAGATATAACAAGTCCCTTAAGGAAAAGGTGCTAGAGAAGTGAAATGTCAAGCAGAGATCAGATTATGGGGAATTTATGGTATTTCTTAAAGGCCTCTCAGGCTTTCTTTCCTGGCTACAGAGCTATCTCACATGTTGTGTTGCCACTGGCTAAATCCTCAGATGTATAAAGCTGTATCTACAAAAAAAAAAAAAAGCATTAAATCTCGATTAAATTTTTTGAGCTTGCTTATGCAGCAAGATACAGCAGTATAACTACTGCACCTCGCCTCTAATCATATCTACACAAACAGCTGGTGCTCAGAGCTCCAAAACACTTCCTTTGCCACAGAACTAATATACCCTAGAGTAAGTGTTCAATATTACAAGTAGACATCCTCTGCTTTTTCCTGATTCTGATTTATCTTCTTCACAGGAGGAGGTGTTTTTCCACTCTACAAGGGAACTACATGTTAGGAAATAAGTCAGAAGAAATTGCGATTTTTTGATGGGGAGTTTAACTTATGTGCACAGGAATGCCTATGGTTCTTCTCCTGCCACTTCTCTTGCTCCCTCTGTGTTTGGCTTTGCTCACATCATTTTCACAGTCACTGTGAGCTAATCAGGGCTCTCTGGTGGGCGGGTGGCCATCACAAACACACAGCTTGTGCAGGTATGTGATTCATATTTCAGCTGGCTGGCTGCAGCTTTACAAACCGGTCACAAAGCTGCTGAAGAGCTCTTTCTGCAGTTCTGGCAGAATCAGAGAGAACAGCAGTTTGCTGTTCCCAAACCACATGGAAAGAAGGGAGGAAGAGACCACTTGCTTTTGGAGCGCTTTTCTTTGATCGGCTTTATTTTGTGCAGAGCCTTTTCAGGGCTTTTGAAAGAGGCATGGACTGGCTTGTGCTGCATAACTAGGATGAGCTTTATACTCAGGAAGATAAAAAGCTCTTTCCTGACAAGCACATTATCATTTTCTATACCTAGCACAGTGTGGAAAGCCACCACCCCTTTCACAGATTGCTGTTGGTCATAAACTAGCTGTGATGTGGACAAGCAACCGTGGAAGTTAAGGTAAAAAAGGTTCTGTCTGCATGTTACCAGAGCTGGCAGTCTGGCAGTGCTGCTGAACAAACAACCACTTTGCATGCCATTTGTTTTCCAGTTGTGCATAGGGAAGGAAAGGGTACCTCCTGTACCCTCTGAGACAGACTTAAAACCTCATGATTAGAAAGCAATGCTGCTGCCATGTGGAGTGTCCTGACACTAACTCTGGATTGTCTGGAAAAGTTTCTTGCTGATTAGACTGTATTTTTTTAATGTATGTGTTAGTAATAGTGGATGTAGAGTCACTCCAGTACGGACAGCAGTGCTTTAGCTGCCTTCCCCTGCTGTTCTGAGAGACTTTGTGTCCCTGGTTAATGTCTCTTGCTGTACAGTTGGATTGCAGTAAGAAACCACCGAGCTGTTGCATAAGCAGCTGGAGAGTGACAGTGTGTGACTGCCATGGAGAGAAGGAGAGGATGGATGACAGTCAGGGGGAAGGCTGGGGGCTGCTGAGCCGTAGCAGGATGCTGTGCATTGCACAGCAAATTGGAGAAGGAAGCTGAGAACAGGGTTTTCTTCAGCAAGGGATCAAGATTCAGATAGTCACAAAAAAAGCAGCTCTACCCCATCTAGCAATCGACAGGTTCAGCCTTTGAAAATAAGGACTTTGTAGTTGCTATTATCCACATATTTATTTTTTTTTTACTTTCCTTCATGTTTTCACTCTGTACTGTGTGGCTATTTCATAGTTTGCAAGACAACTTTGAAGATGGGGGATGTTTTTACTTATTTATTCTGCAACTCTTTGCAGTTTTAGACTGCCAGTTTGTTTCTTATTAGGTTCATTTTATAAGAATTTGTGTTTAATATTATGAGTAGAAGGCTGGAAGGAATCCAGTGGGGTCATTCTAGCCCAGCCCTAGGACCTGGGGGCACAATCTGATCTCTCATTGCTTAGTGGTGCTTGTCTAACCTGTTCTTACCAGTCTCCACTGATAGGTTCTGCACCATCCTTAAGCAATCTATCTTAATGGCTACCTGTCCTCGGGGTGCTTTTAGGTCATTTTTCTACAACTGTTCAAAGTAAAATTTACCACTACTGAATAAAAATTATTCTATACTCTTCTCGGAGTGCAAATACACAAAACTGGAATCTGTGGAATTAACAAATAACTTGAAAACAAAGGAGGTGGAGAGGGGAAGAAAAAGAATGTTGTAAACAGTAGAATAAAAATATGCAGTCTGAGATCAGCAGCTCATTCAGTTTTCAGCCTTTTAACTCTGTGCAGCTCTGTTGAGCCTTTTCATGCTGGGCTGTTTTCAGAAATCTGTGGATGGGCATGGAAATGTGTGGAAGCAAGGCTGTGTTTGGATGTTGGGAGCGAAAAAATCCACTATTCTGGTTGCAACAGAGGAAGCTTAACTGGGAGCAGTGAGAGTTAATTCCAATAAAAAGGAGGAAGCTTCAGTTTCACAGAGCTAAAGGAAAAGCACCTGAGGGCATGTCCATACAGAGTGACTCGGAGATAAGAAGTTACACTCTGGATGTCCTGAGACAATCGGGTTTTTTAATACCACAGGTGAAACGGCTGCAGCTAATTGGAAGTCTGCTTTAAGAAAATCCAGCTGTTAGCACAAATGCAGATATGCCACGGCCAAGCCTGGTAAAACATGCCGCTGGAGAATAGGGAGAACAATCTCAAATGAGCCTTCTTTCTAAGAACAATGATTTGCTTGTGCTTCTTATCAGTTCCCACTGCAATCAACTGTCCTTTTATAGCCCTGAGCTATACACGTAGATTGTCTGCTTCTAAAGGTACCTGCCTCTGACACCTCTGTTAACCTCAAAGTTCTTCTGCTCTTCACCCACTCTGATCCCAGGAGTGACCCTCAGAGACTATCTTGAGGTTAAATATTTCTACCTGAGGAATCCTGAGACCAACTGGTGGTGAGGACCCGAATGCTTAAGAATTCTAAGGTCTGGAAAGTAAGGTGATTTTTTGTTCACTATTCAGTGTCCATGCTTTTAAGAATCTTTGCTTCATGTTTTTATGTTAAAATGCTTTTTCTATTTTAAAATCCTTTGGAAAATCTCAGTGTAGTAATGAATCTCAGACTAGTAATGAAAGATACCTCTTTCAGTAGTGTTATGTTTTGGGGTACTGGCAAAATCTTGAGAAACCGGAGAAATTGGTGAAAAATGCCAGAAAAATAGGAATCAATATTATTGACAAGAAAGGTTATATTTTCTCCCCCCTGAAGTATTGCATAATCAGAAAACAAAACAAAACAAAACAAACAAAAAAAAAAAAAAATTAAAAAAAAAAAAATAAAAAACACCACCCCAGTGGCCCTTCTGGAATGACTGAGGGGTCCAAATTACAATGAAAATATGATTAAACTGTTTCACTATTTCCATAAAATTCAATTTTATTTCTTGATAAACATAATGCATTCAAAAATGAAACATATTTTAGCAAGCCTTGCCTGGTAAACTTGGGGTTAACAGGGCTGATACCCCATCACTACTCCCTGTTTGTGTTGCTGCTAAATGCAGTTGCTTGCTGATGAAATGCCAAGATTTGCACTTAAAAAGAAATCTTGCTAAGTTTTGTACCCAGAAAAACAGTCTTGTACTGATGAAATACTATACTTTCAACTTAGGGGAAAAAAGCACCTAGAAAATACTTTCTACGCCACAACACTCTGAAATGTACTTTATAACAAAACTATCAAAAGCACAGAATTCTTCCAGCTGGCAGAAATCTCAGTAAACACATCTCTTTGACAAAGTTTTCCTTTCAGACTCCAACATGCGTGGGGGAGGGATTCCACAGAAAGGAAATTTGTGATTCTGTGGTGGAAGGAAAGCCATGAAAGAGGAAGGGTGAACTGAGGTGACTTGCCTGCATGGCTTGTAAAAAATATCTCCTTAGTGTCACCTTTATAGTGAGAATTACAGTGAGATGTTAATGGTTATCTTGGGCAGAAAAAAGAAGGACATAAATAAATATGGAAAAGATGCCTTGTTTTGGAGATTATTACAGAAAAAAATTAGCTATGAATTCTAGTGCACCATAATCTTTATTCCTAGGGGTACACACAAACTGATTCTCAAAAAAAATTCCTTCCAACCCAAATGATTTTATGATGCTATGCAAATAATATTTGTCAACAAGTGCTTAACACATGCCTTCAGTGTACTTACTGCTGCCTGACTGTGCACAGGACTCAGTCCCAAACACCATGAAAGCAGAGTTTGTTGGCCCATTCCAGAGGTTCCTCAATCTGCCTTGTGAAGCACAGAAATTATTGATTCTGTTAGCACTTCATCACGAAAAATTGCCACTATTCCCTGTACACCTCTTAATAGTTATTACTGCATTCCACAAAATGGAACTTCATGAAAAAATCCTGTCCAGCTCCTCAGGGTATAGTTAAAGTGGTATTTTTAGGAGTCTGCTCAGGTCCTCTGCTTCTTCACAAGACTCTCATTCAATTTTTAATGGGTCTTGCTATTAGAACCCTTTCCCACCATCCTATTAGCAGTAGTTTCAGAGCAAAACATGCCAGTGATGCCAATACATCTAATGGATCTGTGAGTCTGCATAATGAATGGTTAGTTCACTGAATCCAAAGGATGCAGGACTATAATGGACTATAGGCCTGGATGAAGATTAGTGTTTTACTAAAAGGTAAAAACTAAGAACGATGATCCCAGATCGGGAAGGGGAATATGCATTCACAGGGCAGCAAAGCCAGGAGAGGCAATCAACCCAGAAGAGACAAAAATAGGTAAACTTGTCTGTTTAACATGGTCAGACGTTAATATTGGTACTTGGGGTAGCACTAACCACAAGTGATTATCTTGTCTCTAATTGTATCACTGTATCATTGTCTCTACCGTTCAAAAGCTTCCTAAACAAATGCAACAGTCTGGACAAGCTACAATTGCAAGCAAAGAACAGAATACATAATATCTGCTCATTTCCTATGTAGTAAGAATTGTCATGTGATGATGCAGGGTTTGTTATTAGTTAGCAGAAGAGCTTAGTGTAAAATAATCCCTGTCAGAGACTTGAGTCAAAGGGCTTTTAACTGGAGTGTGACTATATTACAAGGCACAATGTTAAAATCCTTTTCTGATTTTTCATCATCCTTTTCAATCCCTAGAAAATGATCAGCTCCTGTGAATAATCACGTTTCCCAAACTGTTGTCCAAACTCAGCTCACACTATCTGTTCAGTGATAAGTTATACCTACTGTCTGTATTGCTTTCAACAGCACAGAAACAAAGAACAGCTTTACACGAATATTGGCTCAGCCTCTTTTTTTTTTTTTTT